>LZPO01055295.1:96441-126637 GCA_001675575.1 Neotoma lepida
CTTATTCTGCCTCACCATTGGCCAAACAGCTTTATTTATCAACCAATCAGAGCAACACATTTTTAGAAAGC
This sequence comes from Neotoma lepida, assembly GCA_001675575.1. Taxonomy (NCBI): domain Eukaryota; kingdom Metazoa; phylum Chordata; class Mammalia; order Rodentia; family Cricetidae; genus Neotoma; species Neotoma lepida. Next base: position 96,513 of record LZPO01055295.1, read on the forward strand.
CATTCCCATCAGTCTTTGAAGAACAAAATTCAAGATATCAGAAGATGGAAAGATTTCCCATGCTCTTGGATTGGCAGGATTAACGTAGTAAAAATGGCCATCCTACCAAAAGCGATACTCAATTTCATACGGAAAAACAAAAATCCAGAATAGCTAAAACACTCCTTACAATCAAAGAATTTCCAGAGGTATCACAATACCTGATTACAAGCTGTACTACAGAGCTATAGAAATAAAAACCCCATGGTATTGGCATAAAAACAGACAGGTAGATCAATGGAATTGATTCAAAGACCTGGACATAAACCCAGACACTATGGACACCTAATTTTTTATAAAGAAGCCAGAAATACATAATGAAAAAAAGCAAGCATCTTCAGCAAATGGTGCTGTTCTAACTGAATGTCAGCATGTAGAAAAATGCAAATTGATCAAATCTATTAACCTGCACAAAACTCAAGTCCAAATGGATGAAAGACCTCAACATAAAACCAGATACACTGGTCCTGATCGAATAGAAAGTAGGGAATAGCCTTGAGTGCATCAGCACAGTAGACAAACAGAATACCAACAGTGCCAGCACTGAGATCAACAATCAATAAATGGGACTTCATTAAACTGAAATGCATCTGTAAGGCAAAGGACCCAGTCAGTGGTACAAAATCTCAGCCTACAGAATGGGAAAAGCTTTTCACCAACTCCACATCCATCAGAAGGCTAATTGCCAAATATAAAGAACTCAAGAAACTAAACATCAATAAACCAAATAATTCAATTAAAAATGGGGTACAGGTCTAAACAGAATTTTCAATAGAGGATCAGGTGGGGGAGATGGATGGAGAGAGAGAGTGCAGGGAAAAGTGAGGCATTTGGGGGGCCATGTGGAATCCTAGTGCAACGGAAAGTTCCCAAAACCTATGAGAGTGACCCTAGTGCGGACTCCTAGTAATGGAGGATAATGGANCCTAAGCCAGCCATCTTCTGTAACCAGGCAAGACTGCCAGTGGTGGGTATGGGACACCAAATCAGCCACAAAACCTTTGGCTCACAACTTTTCCTGCCTGCAAGATGTGCTAGGATAATGGTGGCTCAGAACTTGTGGCAGGGGTCAACCAAAGACTGGTCTAACTTAAAGCCAAACTGTAAGAGAGACCCAGTGTCTGATACTGCCTGGATCCCATGANTCAGAGGCTTGAAGGCCTAGAGACTGAGGGTAGAACCAGACATGATTGGCCAAAAAAAAATATTCTGCTATACTCATAGATCAGGGCCTACTCCAATCATCAGAGAGGCTTCCTCCAGCAGCTGATGAGAGCAGATGCAGAGACCCACAGCCAAACAACAGGAAGAGCTTGGGGAACCCCATAGAAGAGGGGGAGGAAGGATTATAGGAGCCAGAGGGATCAAGGACACCAGGAGAACAAGGCCCACAGAATTAACTAAGCAGGACTCATAGGTGCTCACAGAGACTGAAGCAGTAATCATGGATCATGCGTGCGTCTGTGCTATGTCCTCTACATACATGCTGTAGTTGTGTAGCTTGGGGTTTTCGTGATACTAACAATGGGAGTGGGGGTATCTCTTACTCTTTTGCCTGTTCTTGACACCCTTTTCTGCCTACTGGGTTGCCTTGCCCAGTCTTGATATGAGGGTTTGCGCCTAGTCTTATTGCATCTTTTCTTGTTGCATCCTATTGCCTTGTTTGGTTNATATCTCTGGGAGACCTGCTCTTTTCTGAAGGGAAACAGAGGAGTAGTGGATCTGGGGGTGGGGGAGGGCTGGGAGGAGTGGAGAGAGGGGAGGCTGAGGTCGAGAGAAGAAGAAATAAAAAGAAAAAAATTTGTGACAGCCTTCTCTCTGGACCAGAACTGTTTACTGCATAGAGCAGAAGCCCAATTCCTGGATGAGGCTCACCTTCAGTGAAACACTGAAGTTCCTCACTGCACCTGCCCATCAATCAGACTCTCTGCCTAAGTCTGGGAAGAGGAAAAAAACTGAAGAGCATGAGTTTCTGATTGTCATTTCCTTGAACTTTAACCAAAGCAAGAGAATTTTATTATGGGGATTATCTTTTAAAAACTTTTTAAAGATTATGGTTTTTAATATATGTTTTTTAATAATATACATGAGTTTGCCCATGTGATGTGCAGGTGCCCAAGGAGACCAAAGGAGGGTATTGAATCACCTGGAACTAAAAATGCATGTGGTTGTGAGCTGAACTGTTCACTATAGCTGCTGGAAACAGAGCTCAGGTCCAAATCCTCCACCCACCCTCCCCACAAAGATCAAGCATCTCTGGATTGTTATTGGAGGAATGCTGTGGACTTGTTCTTGACTCTTCTCTCCACGTGAAGTTTGGCACTCTCAACTCCTATTTTCTCACAGGTGGGGCTGCTCTTGGAAAATTTACCCACTGACTTAAGCAGAATTCTGTTTGTGAATAATGTAGATGCTTCTTTCCTGAGACCATGTTAGTGCCCAAGGGTCATGCTGCCTCCAGAGCCATAGAGATTGAGGTGGCCTGCACTGCCACCCAGGGACATAGTGATGTCTGGGCCTTATCTGTGGCCACAGGCTATGTCTGGGTCCATGACCTTACTGCTGCCAGGGTCTGTGCTGATGTTTGTAGCTCCTGTTAGAAGCCATGTGACTTGCCAGGGTCTGGGCCACCACCTGGGACCATGTTGGAGTCTGGGGACCACACTGCTGCTGGGCCCATGCCAATCTGGAAGGCCTGCACTGTTACCTGGGGCCATGGTGACATCCGGGCCCAAGCTGAGGCTAAAAGCCATGTCTGGGTCAGTGGTCCTGCTGCAGTTGGAGTCTGTGATGATGTCCATTGTGCGTGTTACCACAGAGGCCCATTTGAGCCATGTGTTGAACCATGTGTTGAAGTAAGAGGGCCATGATGAGCTGGCCCTGCCTCTCACAGGTCCAGGAAGAGCTGCTCCCCACTACCAGAGAACTGACCCCGCCCTGGGATAGCTGGTCTCACCCCTCACCATGGGCGTGGGAGAGCTGGCCCTGCCCCTCACCTAAGGGGGGTGGTCCCAGAGGCCCAGACTGACCAACTCAGCTACCATCCAGGCCTACATCCAGGGCTTTGAGTTGGCCCACCCCAACCAACATCTACCCCTTCTATGATCTTCTAGAACATGTGCAGGGACTGGTCCTGTGGAACCATAGCCACAGAATCTCCATGACTCGAAGCAACAGCAGGATACCAAAGAAGAGTTTGGGTGAGGGTCCAGTATTGATGGTATACCAGAAGCCAGAGGCCTTAAACCTGACCAACAACACATTACACAATGAACATTTGCAAGTAAAGCTATCGGACAAAAGGCTCTACTGCATGACACATTGTAGTTCCCAATGCCACTAAGACAAATGAAGACGCAGTGGAGAGGTGGGAAAGATGGAGTAGCAAAGTGGGTTTTATGTTTGTTTGTTTGCTTTCTGTTTCTTGTTTTTGTTTTTGTTTGTTTTAATATTCTTATTTATAGATTTTGTTTTTATTTGTTTTTATTATCTCTTATTTTTTTATTTCTTTTTAAGTTTTCCTTTGGTTGGGATGCTTCAAGGGTGAAGAATGGATATGGAGGAACTGGGAAATGGGTGGGATTGGGGTGCATGATGTGAAATTCCCAAAGAATCAATAAAAAATTATGTTAAAAAAAGATGGTGCTCTGACTTACAATTTTTACTTTTGGTGCTCCCCCATTGTTTCTTTGTGTTATTGATCAATTGGTTCTGAGAGCAAATGAAACAAAAGGCATTGCTTAAACCTAAAAAACAACAACAACAATAAACCCACTATGTTCAAATCCCATGGTGGTTGCCAAGGCTTATTCAAGTGCTTATATAGATACACCCATATAAGAAATTTATATTAACATATAACTGATTTCCTTGGTTGTCAACTTGACTATATCTGGAATTAACTAAAACTAAAAATGGAGGGGCACACCTGTGAGGGATTTTTGTTCAACTTGAAATGGGAAGATCCATTTCGAATACAGATCTTGAGGTGGGAAGACACACACCTTCAATCCAGATCTTTTGAGGTGGGAAGGCACACCTACAATCTGGGCCACACTTCTGCTGGAAGCCTATATGAGGACATGGAAGAAGGAAGCTGCACTCTTTGCCTGTTCGCTCTTGCCTTACTAGCAAGTCCATTCCTTCATTGGCATTAGAGCCTACTTCTTTGGGATTCTGGTGTGTACTGAAGACCAACTGAGACTTCCAGCCTTGTGGACCGAACAACTACTGGATTCTTGTACCTTCTGTTTATGCGCATCCATTGTTTGATCAGCTGGACCACAGTCTGTAAGTCATTCTAATAACCCCCCTTCTGCATATATAGAGAGATTCACTCTATAAGTTCTGTTACTGACTAATACAGATTTTGGTACCAGAACTGGTTCTAGATCCTAGATGCTAGAGGAACACAAGTATATGAATGAATCTTTACGCATCTGGAATAGGCTTTCCAATTTGCCAACAACCATAGCTACCTAAGCCTCTCCAGTTACTGAAGTGTTACCTAAGAGCTCAGAGAGTACTGAAAGGGCATGAACTATTTTACAAACTTAAGGAGACAAATGTATTTTTTATCCTGATTCACCAATTGTGAGAGGCAACAGATTTGGTACTCTGTATATAAAACTTTAGACAATTTGTGGAAAAATATGGAAAATTACTATGCTGGTCAGTTGCTCCTAGCATATGTGAATTAATTGACAAAGGAAAAGAATGTGCTCAGTGATAAAATTAACCAACTTCCAGTATCTCAGAGTACAGGAAAGAACAACAATTAACTTTGTGATAAAAATGACTGGTGAATAATAGTCTAAAGTTTTCTGAGTGTGCCCTGGAAGAGAATCTTTTCTCCAGCAGTCACAGAGCTCGAATTTCAGGAAATCAAACTGAAGCTCTCATTATAAAGCTGGCTGAAGGGCGTTGGCTGTTAACGTTAAGGGGATTAATTGATAAAGAATGGGATCCTGTACCTTGGGATGGGGATGTGAAACTGAGAACTTTGACCGCTCAGATTCTTAAGGGTTTATCTCACCTGAGGAAGTAGTCTCTCCGCCTGCATCAAAAGATGTTCTCACACCCCATCCCCCCAAATATTGCTTTTTCCATAATCCTTCATTGTCTGATAAACCAGCAATGACTTTCTCTGAAGGAAATGCCAGGCAAGACAATACTGATGTCCCTCAAGACCATCTCTAGATATCTCTAGGCCAATAACCAGACTCAAGGCAAAGCAGGCTCCTAGAGGGGAGATAGAAAGTGCAGTCCATGAGGAAGTAAACTACGCCACTAAAGAACTTAATGATTTTGCTAATTCATTCAAGCAGAAGTCTGGGGAATATGTGTGAGAATGGATTTTAAGGGTGTGGGATAACGGTGGAAGGAACATAAAANTGCATCAGGCTGAGGTTATTGATACGGGCCCTCTAAGTGCAGATTCTAGGTTTAATATAGAAGCTCACATAGTTTTAAAAGGTTTTAAAAGTTTGTTTGAATGGTTGGCTGAAGCACTTGTCAAAAGATGGCCTACTAAAAGGGAGTTTGTTGATGCCTGAGCTCCCTTAGCTTAATGTTGATGAAGAGATTTTAAGGCTCAGGGAAATTGCAATGCTAGAGTGGGGTACACTGTGTTTTACAGTTTTAATCCTTCACAATGGGAAGGTCCAGAAAACTGCCCTTCAGTAATCCTCCTATAAGATGCAAAATGGTGAGAGGGTACCAGCACATTTGAAGAGCTTTGCTGTCACCCTTTTCTTTGTGCCAGACCTCAGGGTTGGAGACACTGCTGCTTAGTTAGATGGATAAAATGCAATGGGTTTAATTGGGCCCTGAGGTAACAGGGGCCAGGTGGCAGGCCTGAATTGTCAAAGGCAAGGTGATTGTAGTTATTGTAATGGGAAGCATAGACAAAGCAATGTCCATAACGGCCTGATCCACAATGGTCAGCACACATAAAGTGATTTTATATGGGCCTTTGGTACTGACTAATCAATCATGGTGTTTCCAGGCATGAAGTAGATAAGAAGCCTACTCAATTGTTTTTTTATCTATATAAGTGGGAAATTCTCAAACAAATGAAAGAAAGACTACATTGAATCGTGACAAGGGGGAATCTCAATTGTGAATCAATTTCCAGATTTGAGCCAGTTTGCAGACCCAGAACCCCTTGATTGAAGAGATGGCCAGGTTCCTCTGAGGAAAGACCTTGATAAAATATCTAAAAGTTTTACTGTTAGCCTTTCCCCAGTCCTCCCAAAGAGACCTCTAACCTTTTTCACAAGGTAACAATACACTGGGGGTGTCTTAGGGTTTCTATTACTGTGAAGAGACACCATGGGGACAGCAACTCTTGTAAAGAAAAACATTTAATTGGGGTGACTTGCTTACAGTTCAAAAGCACAGACCATTATTATCATCATGGTGGGACATGGCTGCATGCAGGCAGACATGGTGATGGAGAAGTAACTGAGAGTCCTATATCTTACAAGCAACAGGAAGTGGTCTTAGTGTTACATTGACCGAAGTGTGAGCAAAAGAGACCTCAAAGCCCGCCCCAACGGTGACACATTTCCTCCAACAAGACAACACCTACTTCAACAAGGTCACACTTCCAAATAGTGCCATTCATTTTGAGGGCCATTTTCTTTCAAACCACCACAGGGGGAAAGGAGGCAATCAGACTTTCTGGGGTCTATTGGATACTAGTTCTGAATCAATGCTGATTCTGGGAGACCACAAGGATGATCCAGTGGGTCCCCAAACTCCTTCTGTAGTTATTTCTCCAGTTCCAGAATATATAACTGGGATGAGTATATTTAGAAGTTGGAAGAATTCTCACATTTGTTCACTGACGTGTGGAGTGAGGGCTATTATGGTTGGAAAAGCTACACAGAAGTCTTGAGAGTTGCCTCTACCAAAGAAAATGGTGACTCAAAAACAGTTTCACATCCCTGGAGGAACTGCAGAAATTAGTGCCACCATCAAGGGCTTGGAAGATGCAGGGGTGGAGGTTCCCATCATGTCTCCCTTTACTTCTCCTATCTGGCCAGTGCCAGAGGACAAATGGTTCATGCAGAATGACAGTTGACTATCGAACTCAAACAAGTAATAACTCCAGTTGCAACTGCTGTACCAGATGTGGTGTCCCTCCTTGAGCAGATTAGCCCATCACCTGAGACATGGTGATCTAGCAAATGTCCTTTTCTAGGTACTTGTCCGTAAGGACTATCAGAAGCAGTTTTCTTTCCGTTGGCAAGGCCAGCAGTATACCTTTACAGTTTTACCTCAAGGATATATTAACTCATCAGCCCTATCATAGTTAGAAGGGATCTTGATTGTCTCTTTCAGAAAATATCACATTAGTGTACTATATTGACATTTTGCTGATTGAATCAACTGAGTAGGACTCATTGGTAACACATATGGGTATTAGAAGATGGGAAATAAATCCAACCAAAATTCAAGGGCCTTGTACCTCAACGAAATTCTTAGAAGTTCAGTGGTGTGGGGCATACAGAGATAGCCTTTATAACGTAAAGAATAAGTTATTGCACCTGATTCCTCCCACTGCCAAGAAAGAAGCACAACCTTCAGTGGGCCTATTTGTATTCTAGAGACCGAACATCCTCACTTGGGTGTGTTACTTTGGCCCATATACTAAGTGACTCAGAAAGATGCTAGCTTTGTTTGGTGTCTGGAACAGGAGAAGGCTCTTCAACAGGTCTGAGCTCCTATGCAGACTGCTCTACCACTTGAACCATGTGATCCAGCAGACCCAATAGTACTTGAAGTATCAGTGGCAGATAGGGGTGCTGTTTGAAGCCTTTGGCAGGTAGGTGACTCACGGAAGAGACCTTTGGGATTTTGGAATAAGCCTCTACCATCATCTACAGACAACTGTTCTCCATTTGAAAGACAGCTCTTGTCCTGCTATTTGGCCTTAGTGGAAGCTGAACATTTGACAATGGGCCAAGTTACCATGCAACCTGAGCTGCCCATCATGAGCTGGGTGTTATCTTACCCACCAAATCATAAAANAGGACACGCACAGCAGCAGTCTATTATCAAATGGAAGCAGTATATATGTGATTGGGCTGGAGCGGGTTGCTCAAATGCCTATGTTTTCTCTCCTATGACAATGTTATCTGCTGCAAAGCATGCACCTGTAGCCTTATGAAGTGCGTCCTATGATCAGTTGACTGAGGAAGAGAAGACTAGGGCCAGGCTTACTGATNGTTCTGCATGTTATGCAGGCACCACCCAGAAGTAGACAGCTGCAACGTTACAATTCCTTTTGGGGACAACCCTGAAAGACCCTGATGAAGGGATGGGCAGAACTTTGGGCAGTACAAATGGTCATACATTTTGTTTAGAAGAAGTGGCCAGATGTTCACTGATTCATGAGCTGTAGGCAATGGATTGGTGTTGGGAGTACAGCACGAAGGACCTTGCATCCACAGATTTCCAGAGAAACCAGGAATGTTAAGCACACAGGATTGTCTTTCCAATGGGAAAGATGTAAAAGAAACCTACTCTTCTACCCAGAAAGCTGGAAATTGGAAGTGATTAGCAGCCTAGCATCTGTGTTATCTGTTGGACCAGGCCATATCAAGCTCATGCAAGCAGGACCAGAGATGGCTAGTAATCTAAATGATCCTTACAGCCAGGAGATCCCAAGCTCCCACCAGAACCGGAGATACCTAATAGTCTAAATGACTCTTAAGTTATCTGTATAGCCAGAGGCTCTCCCAAATTCTCACAACCAGTATCAGAGGTGGCTAATAGCTCAAATGACCTCTATACTATCTGTATGACCTAGTCAAGCCCAGACCCTTCCTTATGCCCTTAAGCTAGTACAAAGAGCCTATCTCTAGAACCCAGCTTCCTGGAAGAAATGACATGTGCTCTGAGTTGAGTGCCAATGTAATTATATTTTCTTGTACACAGGGATTGTATTACACCAGAAAATTTTTTCCCAAGTTATACTGTGTTTAAATTTGTTGGGAATAAACTACCCAGCATCATACTCTCCAAGTCTGATCCAGGTTGATGAAGTCAATCAAAACTGAGTTTTCATTCTCACCTCTTCACAGTTTGCTTCCCTGCCTGGACACCTTGCAGGTCCCCTCAGACTGGCTGCATGGTCAGCGACTTGGAAGAGCATGATTGGGAAATTCGTGAGAAAGACATCTTAGGAAATATGTGGATACTTGTGTCCCATGTAAATGCTCAAAAAAAGGTGACTGCAGCTGAGGAGTTCAATAAACAAGTGGATAGGATGACCCATTTTGTGGACAGTAAGTCTCTTTGCCCAGCTATTCCTCTCATTGTCCAATGGGGCCATGAACAAAGTGGCCATGATGACAAAGAAAACCATACACGGGCTTGGAAATGTGGGCTTCTGCTCACCGTGGCTGACCTGGCTACAACTGCTGCTGGATGCTGGATCTGTCAACAGCAGAGACCAACACTGAATAGCAGATATGGCATCACTCCCCAGGGTGACCAGCCAGCAACCTGGTGACAGGTTGACTAAATTGGATCACTTACTCCACGGAAAGGACAACGCTTTGTCCTTACTGGAATAGATACATATTCTGGTTATGGATTTGCCTTTCCTTCATGCAATGCTTCTGCCAAAAGCACCATCAGTGGACTTACAGAATGCCTTATCCACCACCATGATATTCTACACAGCATTGCTTCTGACCAATAAACTCATTTCATACCCATCAAAGTGTGACAGTGGGTCCATGATCACTTACCATGTTACCCATCATCCTGAAGCCACTAGCCAGATAGAAAGATGGAATGTCCTTTTGAAGACACAGTTACAGTGCCAATTAGGTAGCAGCAGCCTGGATTGGATTATCTGGGCCACAACATGTAAGTCATTCTAATAAATCTCCTTTCTCTCTCTCTCTCTGTCTCTCTCTCTCTCTATATATATATATATATATATGTATGTATGTATATGTTTGTATATATATAGAGAGAGAGAGAAAAAGGAGATTTATTTTATATATATATATATAGAGAGAGAGATTCATTCTTTAAGTCCTGTTACTCCAGAGAACCCTAATACACACATCATTATGTAAATACATATACATACATGATATTTTAATATATATATTCATGCACACACAAAATTGTGTCATTGCTATTATAAATATCTAGAATGCACATCTATGTTGCCCTTTATTATGGTTAGTGACTTTTCAAAGGATTTCTCAGATCAAGAAGTAGTAATTGCCCAACTGAATATACATCAAGACCACATAGAATACTTGCTAAAACAGAGATTGACAGCTGTTTGAGGCTCCTGCCTGAGACTCTGCATTTGTGAAAATTTTCCATTACTTTGAAAATTACTGAATAGCTGTGCTGAGTGGCACAGATCAATCATCTCAGCCTTTGAAAGACAGAAGCAGGAGGACTAAGAGTTCAATGGCGACTTCAGTACATAGTGAGTTCAAGGCCAGTTTGGACTCCATGAAACCTTACCTTAAAAAATTCAAAATAATCATAAATAAATATATTTTTAAAAGAAAATCTCTGGATAGACACAAAGCATTGATCATATAGCCTTTTTCTTTTCAAGATAATGTTTGTTGCATGTGTTTATTTATTGTGTCTTTGCATGTGCTGTATCACACAAGTGGAGGTCAGAAGACAACTTATAGGAGTCAGTTCTCTCCTTCTACCATGTGGGTCCCAAGGAGCACTTTTATCCATTAAACCATTTTGCTGGCCCTCTCACAGCCATTTCTATCCTTGTATAAAACAGTAGTTCCTCCCTTACCTATTTTTGTTCTCAATAGTTTTCATTACCCGCAGTCAGCTATAGTCCAAAATTAAATTAAATGAAAAATTCCAGAAATAAATAATTCATAATTTTCAAATTGTACCTTGAGTACCAAGATGAAATTTCATGCCCTCTCATTCCATCTTGACCAGAACATAAAACTTCTCTTGTATATGGTATATAAGCATGTCCATGCTATATGTGCTACCTTCCCATTAGTTATTTGATAGCCATCTTGGTTATCAGATAGANTGTTGTGATATCCCAGGAGTTGTGTTTCAGCAACCCTGTGTATCAACCTCAACACTGTATCATAACATCTGTACCCCCATTACATAAGAGAGGCATTACACTATTTCATCTTCTCACAAGAAAAAGAGTAAAATAAGAGAAAATATTGGCACTGGGAATGTAGCTCAGTTGATAGAGTGAGTGCTCTGGGTGCTTGCCCTGGGTTCGATCCCCAACACATCATATAATCGAGCTTGGTGGTGTACACAAACNTATAACCCCAGTACTTGGGGAATGGAGGCAGAAAGACCAAAAGTTCAAGGTTCCGTGGCGAGTTCAAAGCCAGTCTGGGCTACGTGAGACCTTTCTCATGGCCATAGGATATCCTGTCTTAGTGGGCTGGGGAGACGAAAGTGATGCAACTTTTATTATAGAATGTTTTTATAATTGCTCTATTTAATCATTAGTTATTGTCAATCTCTTTCTGTGTATAATCTATAAATTAAACTTTATCATAGGTATATGTTTGTAGGAAAACATTATAAAAATGTATACAATATATATATTTATAGATTCAGACATCCACTGGAGGTCTTGGAACATATCCCCTGTGGATAAGGGCTAATACTGTGTTTTCTTTCTTTAAGATTTATTTATTTATTTACATATACAGTATTCTGGCATGTATGCCTACACACCAGAAGAAGGCACCAGATTTCGTTATAGATGGTTGTGAACCACCATGTGGTTGCTGAGAATTGAACTTGGGACCTCTGGAAGAACAGTCAGTGCTCTTAACCTCTGAGCCATCTCTCCAGCCCTAATACTGTGTTTTAATTTCATACTTAGAGATCCTAATCTGCCCTCCTGATCTCACAGCTTATTGTAATGACTCTAGCTCAGCTAAAACTATGAAAGCCAGTACCAGTCTGAATGTGTGACCACAGNGATCATCAATGTGTGTACCTCCACTCTCTCAGAGAACAGCCCTCCGAGTATCTCTTCTTGGTTGGCCATCAAAAGATAGATTTAGAGACAAGAAGAGAGGGTACATGGCCGGCAAATGAATGACTGCCAATTCCACTACAAGTTTGGAGAGCATCTTTGTGGGTACACAAAGCATTCCTGTTACAACATGCATCAATTAGATTAAAGGTAGTAAATCTCCACCAGCTCAAGTGACAAGCGTCAGGGACTGTGATTCTTGCTTCTAGCACCCACAGAAAGAGAAAGGTGAGATGCCAGCTCCAAAATGGAGACATAAAGGGATGAAGCCCAGGAAACATAATACAAGTGGTTCAGGGAATTAGTGCCCGATATAAGCAAAGAGCTAGTTGTGGGCGTCAGGCGCTTTCAGAGTCTACCCATTCACACCCATCTGTGAGAGTTCTGTAGGCATTTGGTGACTATGCTTGTTTTAACATGATGTCACGGTCTCATCTGTAGCTGATTAGATCGGGGCAGTGTCTAATCTAAATAGCTAGGGCTATGCAGGTGCAAGATTCTGGGTAGTGGTGACGGACTTAATCATTTCTTCTGTGCTTTTAAAATGAGCAAACGCAGCTGACAGCACAGTGCCGAAGTATAAAGACACAAAGAAAAGGCAATGGAAGGAACCATGAGGGGAGGGAGGGAGGGAGGGAGGGAGGGAGGGAGAGAGAGAGAGAGAGAGAACAGGCAGAAGAAGGAAGTCAGTAGGAAAACGAAAGAGAAGAGAAGAGGGTAATATCTCAGTACCAGATGGGTCCCCAGGGTCATTCTCCTTCTTGCAGCTGCTGTGGTCACCTCGTCATTTACAAACAACAGCTCCTTCTCTGAGATCCCACAATGAAGTTTTTCTTGTCCTTATGAATAAACTCTAGGAAATGAGATAACCCCACCATGTTCCTAGTGCTTGCAAATGTATCTCTGTTAACAGAAATGAAAACAAGAAAAAGAAATAATAAAGCAAAACAAAGAAAGAGACTCAGGAAGAGATTGTCAGAGCCCAGAATTTTGAGGCAAAGCCAAAAAGGTAAAATAGAATCTGATCAAGTTCTGAATCACTTCATTTCCATTCAAAAACATGAAGCAGGTCAGACTGTATATCAAATAATTTAGCTGACCTCAGGGTACCAGAAGCCAGGTTCCTGTGTTGAACACTTGATCTCCATCTGGTAGCATTGTTTTGTGTGGTTTTGAAGCCTTGGGGAGGTGGGGCCTATTGGAACTACATCCCTGATTTGGGAGAGGAGGGGGTTTAGAGCCTGTTCACTATCACCTTCTTTCCTGTCCTCTCTCTATTTTCTGGTCTACTGAACTTATATTAAGAATGCTGTAATGTCTCCACCATCACAGAGAAGGCACCCACCACAATGATTTCACACCTTAATAGAATGTACCTCCTGAAACCATGAGCCAAAATGACTACTTCCTTCCTAAAAGCACCTTAGTCAGGCATTTTATCATGGCAGTACAAAAAGTAACTACCCCAGAGATCTTAATTACACAGCATGAGGGCAGGATGTGGGGGACATGCCTGGAATCCCAAATCTTTGGAAGTAGAGGCAGGAGGATCAATGCAAGAGGCCAACCTGATAAACAGTGAATTCCAAGTCAGCCAGACTCTCAAGGTGGAACCCTGTCTCAAAACAAACAAATTCACAAATAAGCATGAAAACCTGGCATGGAATAGGACCCAAGCATGAAGGATGCCTACTGGCAAAACACAGATTCAGTGCCTTCTCTAATACCATCTCTGGAAACCAGGAACCTTCTACAGCAGTTCATTTAAGTCACCATTTCCCCTGGATCATTGTATCCACCACACCTTATTTTATTTGTTCCATATCTGCATATCTAACTAAATTGATTGTGGGAGTCCCATGAAGACATGGACAAATAAATTCACCTTGTTCACTACTCTGCTTTGAGCATCTAGCACACCCGTGAGCGGTTGGTGAGTGAATAGAGGAACCGCGTTGTACAGTGATGACAATGTAAAGTGGGGATGCGAATCTGAGAAGGAGAAACCTCAGGTAGACTGAAATAGGACTCTGAGATAGCCACAAAAAGAGGTTTATCAGGGTCATGCAAGTGAACAGAAGAAGACCAAACACTTGACGAAGCCTGAAGCTCACCCACCAGTTCTCGGTAGGCCCATCCTTTAGGACGGAACCACCAATTGCTCTCATTTCTAACTCTGCTGCCTCTTTACTAATAAACAACTGACTACACATTACAGAAACACATTTCAAGATATCTCCCCTCTTTAGCCTCCCCCATTCTCTCTCTCTCTCTCTCTCTCTCCCTCTCCCTCTTTCTCTCCCTCTCCCTCCCTCCTTCCTTCCCTCCCTTGTCTCAGACATGCTAGGCAGATACCCTACCAAAGAGCCACAACCCTGTCCCTTTTTATACATTTGAGACAGAGTCTTGCTAAGTTACCCAGGCAGACCTTGAACTTGAAATCCTTTTACCTTAGCCTCCCAGGTACCTGGTATCACAACCTTACACTATCAGATCTTTATTTTCATTTGCCTGAACTCCCCAGGATTTAGATATGATGAAAATAGAATAGTTTGTCTCAGAGAGCAGTGAGTTTATTTGTTAGTATAAATCTTCCAGACGAGTCGGAGAACTACCTGCTGTGTCTGATGTGGTAAGAATGCTTGCACTGGGGAGACATTGGTCAGGATGACATGTCACTGCATCAATTTCTAGGACACTGTGTGTTTCAGTTTAAGTGTCAAAAATGGGATGTTGAAGGGGAAATGACATGGGAGAATTGACACATGATTTCTTCCTTGTTCTCACCATTTTGGTGAAATTTCTTTCCTCTGTTTTCTCATCTCTAAGGGGGTGGTGATGGGAGTGGGAAGTAGGGTTGTGGGATTCAAAAGAGAGACTCTCTGAATTTTGAAAGTGCAAAACACCCTATAAAGTACTCTGCTCTTGAGGTGAAGAAGGAAATCTGGAAGGATCCATCTCTTATTCAGTCAGTCTGAAACAAGAGTTTTCCCTCAAACTCTAGAGACACCTTAGAGATAGTTTGTGTCTCTCTTTTTCCCTGCTCAGTGATAATAAGGCTGTTAACTTGTTGTTTTTTTAAGTCAATTCCTCTTGCTACATAATGTGAAGTACCAGTTGACCAGAAGGTAATATATAATGTCTCTCCTTTCCTCCTCAGTACAACTAGTTAAATTATCCCTTCATGCACATTGGGTTTTTTTTTCTTCAGTTTTAAGTCTTAAAATAGCTTATTTTCCCCAACTGCTTTCAAGGCAATGAGAATGGTGCCTGGCATTGTGGGAGTTTAATGCAAATCATACTGAAGTTGGCTGTGCGTCAAGATAACAAGAGTACCGCCAAACAGGCATTTATCAAGGGCAGCCTGAGAGTCCCAAGAGTCTAAATTACCTTCCATTTGCATCCCTTAGGTTCATTCAGTCTCCTGTCACACTCACGCAGGTCAAATGTGAGCAAGAGATGTATTTAATTATCCCCATTTTATTGAGAGGAAAAAATGAAGATACAGAAAAAGCAAGTGCCTTTACAAAGGGCACTTGGCTAGTGTTTGTCCTGAGTTTCCACCTTTCATTTCCTATTGGCATATCACACTTGCTCCTGAGTCATCAGACAACACTAGAAGATGCTGCTTTTGCCAAGCTGTTTGTCTGATCATGGCACAGGAGCTTTCTCTCAACTGCTGGCTNGAGTTGCTAGGAAGAAGGGTTTTCTAAGACCTCTCTCTAGGAGCATCTTTGAAGACACACAATTAGAATTCCACAGTAAGAGTCCCTGTTGGTTTTTGTTTTTATCCTTTTGGCTCTTTGCTCTTTGGGGGCCTGCCACCCAGCTCCCAAATAAATCACACAGAGAGGCTTATTCTTACTTATGAATGCCAGGCCTTAGCTTGGCTTATTTCTTGCCAGCTTTTCTTGCCTTTAAATTATCCCTTCTTCCTTTTGCCTCTAGGCTTTTTCCTTTTCTTACTTCTGTATGTCTTACTTTCACTCTTACTCTGTGGCTGGCTGTGTCGCTGGGTGGCTGGTCCCTGATGTCCACCTTCTTTTCTTGCTCCTTCGTCTCCTCCCAGATTTCTCCTTCTATATATTCTCTCTGCCTGCCAGCCCTGCCCATCCTTTCTCCTGCCTCACTATTAGCCATTCAGCGCTTAATTAGACCATCAGGTTTTTTAGACAGGCACAGCAACACAGTTTCACAGAGTTAAACAAATGCAACATAAAAGAATGCTACACAGTTTTACATCATTTAAACAAATGTTCCATAGCATAAACAAATGTAACACATCTTAAAATAATATTCTACAAGTCCCATGTTTTTGCAAATAATCCATTACCCAGAATCCTTTTTTTTAAAGATTTCTTTATTTATGTGCACTTGTGTTTTTGCCTGTATGTATTTTATGTGAGGGTGTCAGATCCTCTACAACTGGAGTTGTGAGCTGCCATGTGGGTACCAGGGAATCAAACCCAGGTCCTCTGGAAGAGCAGCCAGTGCTCTTAATCACTGAACCATCTCTCCAGTCCCCCCACCTCAGAATCTTGTAATAAACTCTAATAAAGTGCAATGGGTCACAAAAAGAAAAAGAAAAGAAAACAGAAAACTAGGAACATGAAGAGGATCCAGTGTAGGAGGGAACAAGAGAGGATAATTGCGGTGCCTATGGTAAAATACATCATATGCACGAAACCNATCATCATGTATAATTAATATATGNTAATTAAAAAGTCTCAGAGAGTCCAGTGTGATAGCACAGTCCTACAATCCCAGTACTGAAGAGACTCAGATAGATGCAACAGAAGTTCAAGACCAGCCAGGGCTGCATAGTGAGAATCTGTCGCAAAATAACAACAAAAGGAGAATAGTCCAAGAGAAACTTGGTCCTTGCAGGTTTTGTTTTGTTTTTCAATGTAGCCCTGGCTGGCCTGGACCTCGCTATGTAGACCAGGATAGCTGAACTCAGAGAGGTCTGCCTGCCTCTGCCTCCAAGGCNTTTGAGATTAAAGGCCTACATTGAATAAAGAAGATGCATCTGCCATGTACATTCCAGGCACTCTGGGTCACTTCATTTGGTCCTGGTGACCACTCAGTGAGATATATAAATAGGGGAGGGCAATCTCTCCTCTTTACAGACAATCCCCTGGCATTGCATCAGATGCAGCCACACAGCTACAAGTCAAAGCTGCTCACCCTTTGCACTGCCCACAGGTTCTGACTGGCCTGTAGATGAAGTCAAGCACTGACTGTCAATTACAGGGAGATCGTCAGAAAAAAAGAAAGTCTTTTTGGATTCTCAGAAATAATAACACAGAGGTGAACGTGGCCTGCTGTTCTTTCTCTGGAAATGGCTGGCACTGCATTATTAATAGCACAGCTGCGGTTTGAGGCAGGGAAGGTTCTCCTTTCCCCAGATGAGACTCTTCCATAAGAACCCTCAAGGAAGAAAGCTTTGTTTTTAGCGTTTCCATTTTGCTAGAGCCCTCCTCACGCCCACAGGGAGAGGGACTTTCCCAGGCAAGCTCTTGCACAAGAGCCCCCTATTTTGTCCCCGCCTCCCTCCTGCACTTCAATGGAGAAGCAGTCACCTCGCTCAGATACCCCTTCATTAGCAGAACCGACAGCCTGCCGATCTTCTCAGCAAGCACCTTCTGCCCCAGCAAACAGCAGGGCCAGTCGCTGGCCAGTCAACAGCAGGCCTGAAGGGAGAGGAAGCCTGAGCCTCTCTCCTGAGTGTCACTGACAGCCAGCAGCAGTGGCCCTTAAGTCTCCTTGCCCCTCCCCCATCCCTGAGCTCGGCCTTGTAGCAGGGGCCGCTAAGGGAACCTCACAACTCAAGTTGAAACAGGACTCTGCACGCTCTCTCTCAGCAGCAGGGCTTTAAATAGGATTAATGAGAGAGAGCATGCTAAACATTCGAAGAGGTTCCATAACAGGCAGCCAGCTACTTCCTTTCAAGCTGCCATTCTGGATTGGTTCCCTGGTTTGCGCCCACTCCTCTCCCTTCCAAGCAAGGGCCCTTGCACTTGGCCGTCTGACCAGCTCTGAACCTACCCCTGGGGTTTCAATGACAAGACAAGTCCTGTGGTTCTCCAAGTAGCTTTTTTGACCACTCTGAAAGCCAGGAAGTTTACTCTGGCCACATTCATTTAATTATCTCCGTTGATAAAATTCAAAGGCTCGGTAAGGAATAAGGTGGGGTCAGCCGGAAGGAGGCGATGTTAAGCTCTGTTGTTAAGCTCTCCTGCCTCAGAGGGAAGGGCTTTATTTTATAGCAGTCACTACCTTTGATAATTCTATTAGATGTTGTTTGTAGTCACGTTTTTCAGGTATTGAAGCCTGTGGAATTATATTGCTAATTTTTCTCTGAGAGGCAAGAGACTAAGCCTACAGAACTCAAACCTACATAGTCCCTCCAGGACTACAGAACCACAATGTTTCTTTCTTCATTACATCATGCCGGGACAGGCCATTTCAAAGAGACAGAGAGAAGGTGGCAAGACATACATGAGGAGAGCAGGGGTGACAGAGTGAACCACTGTTACATTCCAAGTGAAGTATAGGGGCACTCAGAAACTAAGGCAGGAGGATTGCAATTTTGAACTAGCTGGCCTATGTAGTGAGACTCTTGTCTCCAAAAAGATCAGTTGTAGTCGTAAGGTTTCTCTGGTCCTGCCTAGCCCCACGGTCCTGCAGCCATTTATAAAATAATCACTCAGAAGCTCATATTAATTATAATTGCTTGGCCATTAGCAACAACAACAGCAAAAAATACCAGAAGAAAAGGGTTTTCTACCCGTTTAGCATGATAGGTCTGGCCTCAGACTTTAAATATAGCCAAGGATGACTTCAAACTTCTGACCCTCCTGCCTCTACCTCCCTAGTGGTGGGGTTACAGACTCAGCCACTACACTTAGTTTATTCACTTCTGACAATTGAACCCAAAATTCAAACATGCTAGGCAAATACCCTGTCAACTCACCTAATCTCCATGGCAACATTATGAGGTAGATACAGAGCCATCCTATCGAAGATGCCAAAACCCACAGATGCTCAAGTCCCTAACATGAAACAGCATTGTGTTTGTGTATATAACTTCAGCAATCCTTCTGTAGACTTTAAATTATCACCAGATTACTTATAACACCCAATACAATTAGTGAGTAATGACAAGAAAATAAAACATCTATATATGTTCAGAATAGACACAGTATTTTTAATATTTTCAACTGCAATTGGTTGGTCCCAAGGATGTAGAAACTGCAGGTCTAAAAAGCTATCTCTGTCCTCTCACGAGGGAACCTTAAGAAAAATGAAGTTTGGGTAAAATGCTTGCCACACACACAGGCACGGTGACCTAAGTTCAGATCCCCAGTACCTATGTAGAAGGCTAAGCATGGTGGTGTCATTTGTAAGCCCAGCATTGGGGAGTGGAGACAGATTCCAGGAGCTTTCTGGCCAGCCAGTCTAGCCAAATTGCGCAGCTCTGGGTACAACAAGAGACCCTGTCTCAAAAAATAAAGGCCTGGTTGTGGTGGTGCACACCTTTAATCCCCGAACGTACCCAGTTGGGCAGAGACAGGCAGATCGCTGTGAGTTTACCAGCATAGGCTACACAGTGAGGTCCTGTCTCTAAAATAAGATAAAATAAAATGTGAAGAATGATAGAGAAAGATACTTCATGTCAAGTCCTGGCCTCTACACATGTGCATATACACCTACCTGCACACACTTGTGCACACATTTGCATGAACACTTACATGCACGCACCACATACACACAAAGAAAACTGGTGCTGTCATCAAATTTTCTATCTACTGAAGATAGAAAGAAGGCAAAAATCCTTGAAGGCAAAATTAGTTAACCTAGCTAAAGCCTCTTCTGGATATAAGGCACAGCTGTCCCGTTCAAACTCATTTTTGCTGGGGAAAAATGCTGTAAGCAGCTCAGAGGTTCCTCATGCAACTACCCATTATGTCCTCCCCTGGCCCTTCTGTCCCTCCCTAATATTCAGGTGATCACATAGAGTCCATTTCCTGGGGACTAGAGTCAGATTTGGAATATAAGCAAAATATATGGTCACAAATAGGGAATTTGCTGTTTACGGTTAAACCTGGAGGTATCAGGGAAGAAATGAGACAGTAGCTCAGAGCCTAGGGACTACGACAGCTCTGTCAGAAAGGCAGGTGAGCAGGATACCCAAGACCAAGACAGCCTCTTCCTTCCCCCAAATGACCACAGCCCTTAGAGAATATTAGCCTCTCAGTCTGGGACACCTTTGGCAGCATGGCAGACAGGACTGAGTAAATGAGTAAATTAAATTGCAGCACACTGGCTCTCAGAGCCCTCTGTTGTTTTTTTTAGCTCCCCTCTGGGAGGAGGAAATGAATGTGCTAACATTCCCCATAGGGGAACTAAATGATTTCTCAGAAGCCATGGTCTCATATGCTCTGTTTGTTTAAATGAGTTTAGGGCGCTGAGCAAATGTGCGCATGACAGGGCCTATTTGAAAAAGACCTCCCTCAGAACTGACAAGGGTCATGCCAACTTCTTTGTCTGCATGCCATTCCTGAGCCCGGGGGAGAAACGACCTCAAAGCCAATTAGCCCATTAGCCACTAACCATGTGCACAGCAGCAGGCTGAGTGTCACTGGGGAAGTGGTCTCTTCATTCCATGTTTGTGGAATGCCTGTCGTGTGCAGAGCATTGAGTTGAGCACTTAAAATCCAGTAGGAAAGGAAGTCCACCAAGTATACAATGGTTCATGGTAGTGTGTGCCTAGAATCTCAGCACTTAGAAGGTTGAGGCAGGAGGATTTTAATGAGTTTGAAGGCCTAGTCAGTGAACTCCTGGGCTGCAGAGTGAAGCCCTGTATTTTTTACTTTTTTTCTGTTCCTGTGATAAAACATCATGACCAAAAGCACCTTATGGAAGAGTTTGACATAAGCAACTGTACTTTTTTTATTATGGCTGGAAAGTGGCAGGCCTAGGGGCAGGTGCAGGAACCTGAGACCACATCTTTAACAGCAAGCACGAAGCAGAGTGTGACCTGGGGGTGGGGTAAAGGTTTGTATTCTCAAATCCTCCCAGTGACATTCTTCTGTCAAGGCTGCCCCTTCCCATAACCTCTCCAAGCAGTATACCAACTCTGAGGACAGAGTGCTCAAATGCCTGAAACTATGGGGGACATTTCTCATTCAAACCACCACAAACCCTGTCTCCCCCCCAAAAAAAGCCGGGCAAGTGGTGGTGCAAGCCTTTAATCCCAGCACTCGGGAGACAGAGACAGGCGGATCTCTGTGATCCAGGCCAGCCTGGTCTACAGAGTGAGTTCCAGGACAGGCTCCAAAGCTACACAGAGAAACTCTGTCTCGAACCCCTGCCCCCTAAAAAAAAAAAAAAAATCACACGCTCTAGGAAACCAGATGCTTGGTTTGAGAGCACTGTTTAGCAGTTCAGGCTAAACAGTGTTGTGTTGGACCACTGGTGATCCTGGAAGACTCACTCTGGAGGGCTCTAGGTTGGGGAGCTTGAGGAGGTTCTCTGTTCTAGAGAGGCTGTGTGGACGAAGAGAGAACACAGGCACTGGATGGACCTTCTTACACTGTATGTGAAGTGTCAGATAGACAGAAAAGTGGCATATTATGGCCAGGCAGGGAGGGTACTTTGCTGCATGGCTGTCTACTTCCCGGTGACAANAGTGATATGCACAGGTATAGCTCAATCTCTAGTCAACCGCCCTCCTCAAAAGATGGGACAAAGCCAAAGCCAGTGCAGGTAACTTCCTTGAGTCTTCCACTAGAGGATGTGGCTGAATTTGTTGGGTGTCGGGAATGGTTTTACTGATTATAAGAGATGCTGGAATAAAGACCTTTTATTTCTCAGTCCAACACAGGTCTTGAGTGTGACAACTAGACTGATAATGTCAAATTGTCACCATGAAGCTACCATGCTGAGAGCAAAGGTCTGATAACCATAGAGCAGAAAGAGGGAGGGCAAGACTGGAGCCCCCACCACCACTGTGAAAGTACAACCCAAGCTAGGCATTAAGCTCTGTGCTTATTAGTTCCAGATATGTTTTCCTATTGGTTGAGCCAGGCTGTGTTGGCCTTTTTAGCTACTTGCAAATGGAAACATCCCCATCAGTTCATTGCTTCAAGCAAACTTGTCAAAACCACTGCAGAGATAGACTTTATAACAGGTGACAGGCCAGGACCTTTCTGGGCTCGGATGTTGAATTATAAATAATGTGTTACATTCTACTGGAAAGAAGGATGGAAAAATTTAACCAGGCCTTCTCACTTCTCTGTAGTCTGGCTTAACCTTGTATTTACATGAAAAGGCTTACTGGGGGATGATCACCCCATAAACCAGGCCCCTCATTCTTGTAGTCCCAGTGCTTGGGAGGTGGGCACAGGAGGCTAAGAAGTTCAAGATAACCCCCCTTAACAGTTATTAGTTCAAAGTCAGCATGGGCCACATGAGACCTTATCTCAATACTAATAATCATAAATAAAAATAGAAAACACACATTCTGGTTGAATCAAACAGCAAGGACTACTCATGAAAGTCTTTTCTAAGCCAGAGGATGTCAAGCACACTCCTCTAAAGCCAGAGGGTGGCTGGATATGCATGAAAGCCAGCCCTTCTTATCCCTTCTTGAGGCAGCTGGGACACAGGGTGAATACAGCCTGTGGATCCCTTAAATCTTGGCTTGGTAGCCTTATCATAGCCTCTCTTCTACTTCTGGAGAGTTCCAGACTCATTTAAATGTAGTCAGCCTTTCTTGTCTTACAACACAAGGCCCTGGAGTTTAGACTTAACATAATAATAAGTGACCAAGTGACATTTTATATTCATACCACCTTTGATTTTATTCATTCTCTACAGTGTCCCCATTGACAGAAAGATAGTGCAAGTGTTATTAGACCCATTTTGATGATGGAAAATGGACTTTCAAAAAGGTTATGTATGGCAAGACTAAGTTTAAAGCAATTGGCCTAGATGTGGGTCTAGTGAATCTGATTCTAACCATTCCTTTGAGATACTGTCCTGTACATTACACTCTACCCCTGACAGTATTCATTTAAGGATTTTGTGTATGTGCTTGCTTTTAATATATGTTGGATTTTAAAGATTTGATGTCAAATGAAAAGGATGCAGTCTTAGAACGGGATACTTATAAATGAGAAAAACTACTGGTTTAACTGATCCAGGTCCTGGTCCTATGTGGCCAGCCATGGGTTCTAGAGATGAAAAATGAGATACCAAATCAGATCATGGAACATCTACCTTAGAAGACAGATAGGTGAGGTCAGGGGACTTTTGTAACCACTAACTTTAGATACCAGGTTGGCTTAGAACTCAGAAGCTCCCTGCCCCATCCTCTTGAACATTTGTCTACTAACATGGGCTACTATGGCCAAACAGAACAACAGGTTTGTTTTTTTTTGTTTGTTTGTTTTTGTTTTGTTTTGTTTTGTTTTGTTTTGTTTTTCGAGACAGGGTTTCTCTGTGTAGCTTTGGTGCCTTTCCTGGAACTCACTTGGTAGCCCAGGCTGGCCTCGAACTCACGAGATCCGCCTGCCTCTGCCTCCCGAGTGCTGGGATTAAAGGCGTGGGCCACCACCGCCCGGCTAGAACAACAGGTTTTGTGACCCATCTTTCTAGATCTGAATCAGGTATAGGACAGTGTGATGGATGCTGCCTTCGATGGATGAGGAAGAGGAGGATTGACTTTGAGAATTCCACTGGGGTAAGAGGGTGGGCACATCTAGTCACTGCAGTACCATTCCCTTGGAATAAGGAGCTTATTGTTGTTTTTGTCTTGCTGAAGGTCATGTTCTTTAGGCTTGTAAATGTGCAGGCATGTTACACACATGCATGCATTGTACAATGCATCACAGGTTTCCTGTCATTCTCCCTCCTCCACTCTCAGCACACCTCATTCTGTCTCTGAAGCATCCCTTCCTTAGGACGTTTCTGTTGTCCCACAGGACATCCAGTTCCAAGCAGATACCCAAGCACTGCCCACCTTCTGCCTAACTGGGTCACAATAAGATGGTCCAGCACGCCCAGCCTTCTACCCACAGTGTCTCTGACAGAGATGCCAGTGCTGCAGTAAGAGTGTCTCAGTCAGTCCTGGTGAGTCACTTGTAATCCTAGCTCTCCGAAGGAAAATCTTGAGCTCAAGGCCAGCCTGGACTACTTAGAGAAAACATGTCTCAAAAAAGGAAAAAAGTGTCACCCAAACCACCCACTTTCCAGAAGAGGATACTGATGTCAAGCTGAGGATGTGACTTGTGTAAAATCAAACAACTAGACAGTGGTAGGGTCAGAACCAGGAAGCTTATAGGATCCTTTGCCCAGTTCTCTGGAATGTCACATTCCATGACAAAGTTGAATTTGACTGAGGACAAAGTTGAGTCTGACCGAGGACAAAGTTGAGTTTGACCAAGGTCTGGAACCCACTGACCCTTTAGTCTACCTNCAGGGTCTACTGTTATCTTCAAGTGTCAGATGATTGTTCCTGTATCCTCCTCTTCAGCAAGATTCCCAAAACACATTCGCCTCTGGGCAGACAGGCTTATATCAGGTTAGTGAATGGGACACTGAGCTAACAGAGGCATCAGTCTGCCTGTGGTGGATCCAGAGGTGTGAGTAAGGATGGAGCTCTAGGTCTTGAACTTTGGAAAGTACAGTTATAGAGGAGCCGGAGAAATCCGTCTCAGATGGAGAGGCAGTCTGGAATGGAACTAGTAGCTCTCCCCTGTCTCAGTCTCCCAAGTGCTGGGATTACAGGCTGATTGTCTATTTTCCCCTATTGCTGTATTCAGGGAGCCTAGAATTAAAGAATTAAATAAAACCTAAAATTAATCCAGGGTCAAGATCAGGAGGCAGCGGCAGAAGAGTGCTAGAAACATTCTGCGATCTCTTTTCTCCCCCTCCCCTTAACCAGTCCCTTTCAGGCCTGGGCTGATATTTTCTGGGCAGCGCCTCCGCCTTCAGGCTGGCCTGTTTTTCACAATTTTACCCTCAGAGTACCCTCAGACAGGAGGTGAAAAAGTGGATGAATGGTTGCTGTTTTTCAGTACTGGGGATCGAAACTAAGGCCTCAACCTCTACCACTGAACTGCTTCTCCAGGCCGCCCCTCTTCATATTTCCACTTTATATTTTGAGACAAGATCACACTTCGATGCTTAGGCTGGCATTGAACTCGTTTTGTGCCCCCAAGCAGGCCTTGAATTTACAATCCTCCTGTTTGTTTCTGCCTCTCAAGCCTCTGGGATTACCGGCTTGCACCACCAGGCCCGGCTTCCGAAGGGGCAAAATTTGAATTGAAATTTTTGAGGAGCGGAGCGCAGCTGCTCTTGGCTTCAGTCTGTACGCGCAGCGGGGTGAAGCAATACCCTCGTAACCCCTCTAGGCCGCTAGTTTGGTCCTTGAACCAAGAAATTCAACCTTTTGCAGGAGCTGGGGNAGATGTACTGGCGAAATCACTGGTATGAGGTAGCGGTAGCATAGAAGAGAGGAATGCAGAAAATGGGTAAAGGAAATCCGAAGGCGAACAGAATGCAGGTAGTGAAAGCGGGAACCGAGGAGGTAGTGCAAGATGGGGAAAACATGAGAAAGGGAGAGATAGGCTGAGCAGACGGGAGCCCTCGAGTGGGGTGGGATGAAACCAGAGCGAAGGAACTGCGAAGCCGGACCCGCGCGGGCTTTAGGCGCAGAGGAGCCAGGAGGTCGGAGCAACCCCAGCTGTCAGCCGGGAACAAAGGCCGGGGAGAGAGCAAGACAGGGCGCCGGTAGCACGGGCCAATGAGTGGCTTGGACGCTGGTCCCTCCCCGCCCTCGGCTGGGGACCCGGCACAGAGGCCAGCGCGCCCGAGCAAGCTGGCGGGCGCGGGGCGGCTACCACCGGGTTCCAGTCCGAAAGTTTCGCTGCCCTTCTGCTGCTCCCGGGAATGGGACTTGAGCACTGAGTCCAGCAGCTCTACAGAAAAAGAGACTGGGACACAACATAAAATACACCGAAAAATCAAAATCTGCAGCCATTTGCAGCTAGCCCGGAGGCGCAGGAGGACAGACAGGTAAAGCTGTCTCTTATACACATCTAGATGTGTATAAGAGGGCGGGGGGTCTTCTCCCTTGTCACTCCGTGTGTTGTGATCTGGCCTCAGCCGGGAGAAAATGAGATGCGTCAGTCAATCATTCTGTCTTTGTCTCTGTTAGACCGGGGTTGGGGGCTGGAGGTGTTTCCTTCAAAACCTGAATTTGATCTTGGAAACGTGTTAGGTGACATGAAGGTGGAGGTGAAGAACTGAGAGGTCAAGAAGTGAGATCACAGGGACTGAGGCCCCAGAAAGAGGATCCAGCTGTTGGGGACTGGCTAGTGAACTTTACCTTGCCGGCGGAACTTTGGAGGTGCGTTTTGTCTCTCTAGAAGGAATAACAAGGAATAAGCTTGGACGGAGGAACACNCAGGCTTCGGTTCACTCCTTTTCCTCACTCACCACAGGGGGGTCTGATCCCCTCTGCCTAGGCAGCTCATTCCTCCCTAACTTAACTGAGGAGCAACAGGCAACTCGAACACCAAGGGCCAGGTGATTTTCCTTTCCTGNTCCAAGTGGAAGAGGTTAAACCCTGGGGCATGTGAGTGTTCTGCTCGCCCTCGGGTTGCCAGGCCAGGGAAAGCGCTGCAGACCTGTTGGCTTCAGTTCGCAATTTCCCAAGCACAAGGGATGTTTAGGAATTCAAGCACCTATGCCTTCTGCCCTCAGTCTTTCTGCATGGTCCTTGAGTTGGTGTTCAGCTAATAAGGTGGCGCTAGGTTCTGGGCAGCTCTCACAGGGGCTTCTCCACCAAAGGGCCCCCTCTCTTTCCTGGGAGCACAATCTACTAAAGTCTCAGAGCCCATCCACAGAGAGATAAGCTGCCTGCATGCAATTCTTCCAGNACGCAGACCCTGGCTGCTGGTAGGGGCATTTGAGGGTTTGTAACCTGAGCTTCCTTCAAGTTCAAAAACAATTTTCTGCAGGAAGGCAGAGGGAAAATGGAGGTGTTTGAAAGGTGTATGCACATGGGTATTAGAGGTAGCTTTATAGGGGTAAGAGTGTTCAAGGTTGGCACAGAGCAGAGTGTGGGCAGGAGTCTGTGGGCAGAGAATACACCCTAATCAGGCATGGCCCACACCTTGTATTTATCCAGCCCTTTCTTCTGACTATTTTCTGTGCATCATAGACATTATCTCATTTGTTATCTCCTTTATCCTCACAGCATAACTACCAGGTTAGCATAAGATATGATTTACTCTGTGTCTGCCAGTGAAGAAACTGAGGCACTAAAAGGAAAGGGTGTTCCCTCAGGTCCCAATGCTGATGAGGTCCAGAAAAGCAAGTACTCACCTGCTAGAAGTGAGAGGAAAAGTCTGTGGAAAAAGAAAGAAGAGCATCTTTCTAGGGAGTCTCTATGGAAGCTGANCGATCAGACATTTGCTTTTGCTCAATATTTTATTTTTAATATTTTTAATATTTCTAGCAGTCTTGGTGCACTCTGCAAGGCAAACCTCCTTTAACAATTCAGTCTGTGCACTTTCGTGACTGAAGGAGATATCCTTGTCTGTCTATCTACCTCCGATGGTTGGCAGGAGCTGAGGTAGAAGAAGTGTGCTGGGTGGAGTGGGCTGGGTTTGCCAATCCTCTGAGTGTAAGAGTGCACAATTGCCATGCAGTGTTAAGAAGCCAGATGCTTGCATGTATGGGTGAAGAAGTAGATGGGGCTCTAACTAGATAAAAATGGCCTTCTAATCCTGAAAACTTATTTTTATGCCTTTGCACTTGTTTAACATTCATTTCACAAATTTTCACTGGATGCTACAAAATGCAAAACTCTGGGACCTGCAGTGAAGCTTAGGAAAGATATTATAGACTGGAGTTACAGTTTAGTTCAAAGAGTACTTATTTAGCATGCAGGGGCTCTGGGTACGAGCCTTAGCATTACATAAAACTTCCTGTGATGATGCAGGATTGGAATCAAATTTTGCCCACGTGGTGGAGATAGGAAGATCAGAAATCCAAGGCCAGTCTTGACCACATANGAAGTTCAGGACCAGCCTGGGCTACCTGAGACAAGCTCAACCGCACAAAACAATAACAAACAATAAAAAATACAGTGAATAAGGTAATGACAAATAGCCTACTTTAAGCAACTTAAACTCAACTCATGAATGAACAATATTGTAACAAAGTTTAACACCTTCTAGTGAGTGCCATCAGCTCTCACATCCTTGTGTTAACCACAAGGATCTGCCACTGTAGGATAGATAGTTTCCCACCCATCTTTTCCTAGGTCCAGAACCCATGCCTTCTGAGATAATCACCACCATTTGGGCCTGTTACCACACTGATCCACAGCTTCCCCAGAATGACAGTTTCTGNGGCAGAGACCTTACAGTGAATCCCAGCTCAGGGTACAGTGCCTGGCTGCTTGGACTAGACCCTTAGTAAGTGCTTGTTTAGCAGAGTGTTAGGAAAGCGGCCTGGTAGGGAGCTCTGGTTCCAGTAGTAGATTTCTGCTTGGGCAGACTTCACTAATATGGCCTCTCACTTCCCTGCTGTGTTATAAGGTTCTGCCTAGACCAGCCTATTCCATCCCAGGCCTAGGTCCTAACAGTTTTTAGAAACAAGAAAATCCTCACTTTACCTACTCTATGGTTTTCAACCCACAAAAGCAGATGCGATAGGAGAAGGTGCTAGGTGATTTAGACCTGGGGTCTGGAGTTTGTACATTCAGAGCTTCAGGGCATATAGTTGCAGAACAATGATAAGGGGTTTTTAAAGAAGTTTCCAACTGCCTGGGGACTCTTCAGGCCATTTACACCTTAGCTCTTTGAGTTTGCCTTTGAATNGATCTTCTGGCTGCTGCAGTTGGGACACTCTGGGGCTTCTCTGAGGGATGTGAACTGCTGCGGTGATTAGGGAAGTAATTTGGCCATGCTTTATCCAAGGCCAAGACTAGTTTCACATGCTCTTAGCATTATCACTCATTNTGTCTCATATTGTGATGCCACATATGCTCCCAGGGGCCCATGATCATTTTAATTTTTCTTTGGAAGATCATTACTCAAGCTTGAAAACCTGCATTTCATTATTATTTATTTAGGAATTGTTTTTAGACAGGGTCTCATGTAGCCCAAGCTGGCCTGAAGAATGACTTTGCATTTCAAAGAATGACTTGGAATTTCTGTTCCTTTGACAGTACTTAGATTACAGGCATGTGCCACTACACCTGAATTCAGTGCTAGGGCTCAAACCCAAGTCTTCATGGGTGCTCTACTGAGCTCTGCTCCCAGCCCTCATTCTACTATTTGTTAAATGGCTTGTCTGTGTGAGATGCTAGAGGAATGAGTGATACTTTCGAAAAGCTGACGAGTGGAGGCTAAACTTGGTGATGATAATTAGAAAGAGAACCTAGCATTTATGAATTAGTGACAATCACACTGAAAATGGGATCACACCATCTTTAACACAACAGCTGTCTCAAGATGGAAGNGAACTGGAGATGCCAGAGAGGAGGTGGTCAGGAGCTCAGTCTGGAAGAAGAACCTAAGCGGGATGTAAGGAGAGTAGGT
The DNA here is from genome assembly GCA_001675575.1 of Neotoma lepida. NCBI lineage: Eukaryota > Metazoa > Chordata > Mammalia > Rodentia > Cricetidae > Neotoma > Neotoma lepida. The sequence goes on from LZPO01055295.1 coordinate 126,219, forward strand.
AGAGTAATGCAAGTAAGGTCAATATTCCCTGTTGCAGCTGAGAACTTACTTGAAAGAACCCTCTGGGGAGCCTGCTGCCTCCCTCCTGATGGGGTGAATGAAAAGTGGTAGGTAACTGTCTCCAGTCAATTTGTGGCTTGGCCCCCAGAGTTACTCCTCTAAGGTTTAGGGGAGTGGGCAAGAGACCTCGGCTAAACCTGAATCTGGNTGAGCTGGCCTCCCAGGCTCTTTTGCAGAGTCATCTTTGTAGGCTGCTGCTTCCTCTAGGTCCTGAGAGCCACCTCTTTAGATAGTNCCAGAGCAATGATGAGGAGTTTGGGAGGTCTTGCCGGCCAAGAAGTATACAACTGCCTGGAAAGCAATTTACGTCAAGACTCTTTAACTTCTTCCTCTTCCTCTTCCTCTTCCTCTTCCTCTTC
>LZPO01055296.1:0-11401 GCA_001675575.1 Neotoma lepida
TATTTTTATTTCTGAGAGACTCGGAAAGGGTGTGGATCCAGATGGGAGGGAGAGGGGAGGGAGGAACTGGGAAGAGTCGGGGAGGGAAAACTATAATCAGAATACATTGTATGAACAAGATCCATTTTCTATGAGGGAAAAGCAAGGGAGGGTGGGAGGGCAGGGAGGAGAAAGGACTCAACAGTCAGGAGCTATATTAACTTGGTAACAAATACTAAATCACCAAACTACAATGTCCTGTGATTCAAATCCTAGAAACAACATGGAGAAATTTTGGTTACTGCTTAGGGAACACAATAGAAGAATTTGGACCAAAGGAAACTTCTTGGGCACGAAGTAGTTAAATTGTCTTTAATAAAAGATGTATTCTGTTCACTTTTCTGTATTATAGTTCACAGGAGTAAAGTTCTATTTGAGTCTTTAAAAAAATCCATTTTCTATAAAAGAAAAAAAGAAACAGTGATGAAAATAGTATCCAAAATGGTTATGAAAAGTGACAGGCACCAAGTAAAGATAAAGGATCCATAGACAGATGTGGCAAGGAGAATTGGGAGAAATCTTGTCAGGTGCGATTTGTAGATGAAACAGAGTAAGCACAAAACCCGAGATGGACAGATGTGACAGAAACTTGGAGCAGTGTGCCTGTTGTAGAAGAAAGATGAGTGGAAAAATACCAGAGCAAATACCAGAAAATCAAGCAAAAATGGTGAGGCTGAGAAACTGAGAAAGATCCTAGCAATATTTTCACTTTTAACAGGGAAAAAGTAAAAAAAATGTGTAAGGAGCCAAGTAGGAAGGCTCAGGCTTGCTCCACAGACAGAAAATTTAGCTGTGTAGCAGCTTCGAGTGTCTTCAGGCTGGACACCTGGGATGTTCCAAGGGCCTCTGGAGGAAGAAAAGGCAGAAGAAGAAGCTGTGGCGGTGAAACAAAGTTCACTTACTGAATCTCAAAAAATAGTCCTTTTTCATACACATAAAAAAATGCACTCAACAAGGTTCCATCATTGAGTCAAAACATGTTATACAGTAACACACCTCAATTTCCGGCTTTCGTCTGCTTAGCCCACCCACACTCTCAAGCAAATGTACTTATTTTCTTTCTTTTCCTTCNCTATAAAACATATCAGAGCATAAAGTGCTATTTTCCACTTTCTTTTTTCTCATGGCCATATATTCAACAGATATTTTTCTAGTAACATATGAGGAGCTTCTTGGTTGTTTTTATTTTGGTGTTTTTACTGGTTCACAGTATTCTATTTTGTTGTCCNACCGCGTATTAATCTGACTTTCTCTTAGTGGGGTTTTGAGTTGTTTCAATGCCACTGAGAATAAGTTTACACATATATCATTTTGAGTGTGTGCAAATGCATGCAGAAGACAAATTCCTGGAAGGCACTGCAGAGTCAAGGGGCAGGTGTGTTTTTCATCTTGATGGATGTTCTCACTTGCCCTGAATCATGTTGTGTACCAGTTTGCACTCCTACCAGCAATGGATGAAGTGCCTGTTGCCTGAAGCAAAGAAGTGACATCATTTGACTTACAATGGCTAAAGCCTGTCTACCTGGTCTCTGAGGGCAGGATGCATAGGAGGTGGAGGAGATCATGGAGGCTTTTGCAGTCAGGAAAGACTGTCAGTGGGCACAAGTGAAGCAGGAAGAAGTAAAGCGTGTTTGGGAAAAATGTCAAAACTTGTTGATACTTGGTTTGGGGGATATGAGAAGGAGAAAGAGTCATTCATTGGGGATGGGTGGGAGCACTGAGGAAGAACAGGACTGCAGCTATCAGTCTGTTAGGCTGGTCCCCAGTGGGATGCTCTCCCACGGAAGAGAGATTCCAGCTTCAACTGCAGCTTGGGGATGGAACTTATAATAATAAAAGTCAAGTGGGTCACCAGAGTGTGTGTGTGTGGCAACTCTCCCAGCCCGAAGCAAAAGGCTAACTCGTGTGAAGCAGAATAGAAAAGGAGTGATCAGAAAACAAGTGTGACTGTGGTCTTGTGCAAAGTACAAGCTGGGGGAAGAGGTGTGTGGTTGGTCCACCATCCCCAAAGCTGCAAGGAGGCTGAGACTATGAGAATGAAAGTCCAGTGGATGGGAACCTTCTGGTGGTTTCATCAACTCAAAGGCGTTCACTGACAACATTAAGAGAATATTGGGCTTAAGCCACAAGGCAAAAAAAAAAGCTTCAGATATTAATACATAGGGAAAACACAGAAAACAGTTGGGGGGCAAAAGCAGAGCACACTATAAAATTGTAATAGCCATTAGGAGCAGGGCCGAGGGTTTATATTTGAAANAGAAAAAGAAAGACAGAGGCCCAGTCAAGGTTGAGTTGGGGATTACTTATTCTGACTTTGAGCAGTATGCTTGATTCCTGCTATGGTTTGAATATAATCTCTCTTCTCAGACACTCATGCTGTGATTTCATCCCCACTATGTGGCTGGTATTAAGAGATAGGACCTTTATGTCCCCAGCTAAGACTCCTAGCAATTGGATANGTAGCCTGAACTGGCCATCTTCTGTGATTAGATTGGTGACTACCCCAATTGTCATCAGAGAGCCTTTGTCCAGTAATTCACGGAAACAGATGCAGAGATCCACAGCCAAATATTAGGCTGAGTTCTNGAANTCCTNCTGAAGAGAGGGAGGAAGGATTGTAGGAGCCAGAGGGGTNAAGGACANCACAAGAAAACCCACAGAAACAACTAACCTGGCTCAGAGGAACTCACAGAGTCTGAACCAACAACCAGGGAGTCTGCATGGGACTGACCTAAACCCTCTACTCTACATATATGTGCAGTTGTGTAGTTTAGTCTACTTGTGGAACTCCTAACAATGGGAGCAGGGCCTGTTGCTAATGTTTTGGCTGGCTCTTGGGAACCTATTCCTTATGTTGGATTGCCTTGCCTTGCCTTGCCTTAAATCAAGGGGGGCATGGGGTTGCTTAATCTTACAATAACTTGATATGCCATGCTTTGTTGATACCCATGGGAGGCCTGCCTCTTTCTGAACAGAGACAGAGGAGCATTGGATGGGGGAGGTGGAGGGGAAGTTGGGGGAGAGAATGGGAGGAAAGGAGGGAGGGGAAACTGCAGTTGGGATATAAAATAAATAAATTAATTAATGAAAACAGAGATAGAACCTTTAAATGCTGTACAGGGATTTGCCCTCATGAGTGGATGGACGTGTAAATTCATCCATGCAGCTGAAGGGTTAATGAGTTGTCTAAAGAATAGATCTCCTATAGAAGCCTGATGAGCATCTCTTGAAGGTTCTCTTGTGTGGCAGTGGGATTCACAAGATATGAGACATTCAGCCTTGGACCAAAACTANGAGCCAAAAACAGCCCCTTTCTCTTTGTAAGCTATCAAGTCTGTATTATTACATTATTAGCAGCAGAAAATGGGCAAAGAAAATAACTTAAATAAAATGGCATTGAAAGAAATTGAAAATAATATCAACCCAGAAAAGGCAGACAAAACAAAGCACAAAGCATTGGTGAGAAGATAAGCTAGGGTTTCTTATTGGATGCTGTGCGCCTGNGCGGCAGCTGCGTTANTTATACTTCAACTCAGAANACTCAGCACTGAGCACCTTGGAGGACTGATTTGAATAAAGCCCAAGCTTATATGACATATCAGTGCTCCTTCCTTAGCTTTGATCATTGTACTGTGACCATACACGATGTCAACAACTAGGAAAGGGAGGTCGAGTTTCCAGGACTCTTCAGTTCTGCTGTGCAGTGGTTTCTGGAAGTTTAACTATCCTAAAATACAAAGTTCTCTTGCAAACAAATCCATTAGTTTTCTCCCCGATCTCATCTCTATCTTCCATTTCTGTGAGAGACGCTGTTGTGCTTGCTCTGAGCCTCTGGCTCCATCCCTTCTTCTCTCATTTTCCTTCCGCCAGTTCGTCCCCCAGAACATTCCATCACATCTCTCCTCCTCTCCAGCACAGCAGGCTCAGTCTGGCATTGTCTGCAACTGCTGACCCTTTTGCAATGACAGGAGTCTGTGCCCTCCCACCCCCCACTATTACCAGTGCCATTATAAAACACAAAACACAACATCCCCCCACCCCTATTTTCCATCTAAATGCAGTGGGTTGCACTCCTGGAGACCCCTACCTGTCCTCCTTCATGTCCAGCCACTGGTTCCTCTGTCTCATGCCCCATCTGGTTTGACTCAAATTTTGGTCCAAGGCAATCTCTCCTACAGCATTTCTTAAAACCACGCACCTTCTCCAAGTACTGATTGCCCTCTGTTAAGTGTTCCCACAGTACCAGGTGTCTTGCTTATTGTGATGCTGTAGAAGATGAGCAGCATCCTGCTGTTCCTGCCTCCTNTGGCTTTATATCCTGCAAACACAGCCCAGTTCCTGGGGTGTAATACATTCACNTAGGGGTGTTGTTGCATTGAACATGTGCCAATGGCTCATTGATGTCTTGCTTAATCATATTACAAAAGCCATGGAACTTCAGATGAGCCGGAAACAAGCCATTTTCCATGCCATGAAGCGACAACTACTCACTACCTCAAGTCCTTCCACCACCCAACAGCAAATGGCCAAGAATATCAAATCGTAATCTACTTAAATGTTCTTCACTTCTGAAAAGGACTCAATTTAATAGAACTCCAAATTATCTCCAGTTTCCTTAACAGAATTGGAATCTGTTCAGCTCGCATTGGCAGGCTGGAAGGAATGTGCCTATGGTTGCAACCCCAATCACACCGCGCTCAGCGGCCCATGCAGAATTCATCTAGGCAGAGAGCAGCAGAGGAATCGCAGCCTCAGCAAAGTGGGGGAGGCTGATGTGGACGNTGTATGCCTGCAACTCAGCAGCAACTCAGAATGGAAGGACTCAGGAGGCAGTCTGAGNCCTAATCACTCTTAGGTCATAACTTNTGTGCGCTATTAGACTTCTAGACACTCTCCAGCTTCCTGGGTAAAGTCAGCATCATGAACTTGAGGACCCCTCCTTGGATCCTCTCTAATTTAATCCTAATGTCATCCTTTATGATGGATGCCGACCCAGCTACGGAAGGCCCAGGGAACTGGGTGTGCCTGTGAAGATGTCTCCAGAAGAGATGAGCATCCTAATGGTNAGCTGAATCAAGCAGGACTTTTCCCCCAGTATGTGTGGACATAACTCAGTTCATTGAGGGCCTGAATGAACCAAAAGTTAAAGGGGAGAACTTGTTCTCTCCACTCAAGATGAACAGGCACTGTCTTCTGCTTTGTTGTATGGCTGCTCCCAGGGCCCAGGGCTTTGGACTCTGAACAATCTCTGACTTTCTTGGTTTTTTCAGCTTCTAGAAGCCAAGAGAGGCTTCTTGGTCTTCCTGGGATGACGATCCAATTCCTACAATAAATCTCTTGTGCACGTTCTAGAGGTTCTGTCCTCTAACTCATGGTTAGGAAGGAATCAGAAAAGCAAAGAACCATTTGTCTCAGTCTTCCTTCTTCCTTTCAACCTGGTTGAAGCAGACAGAGAGCACACGCCCCTCCACAAACGAATATGCACACATTCACACATGCACACACAAGGTCCCTTTCTAAGCAGCACAGCACAGTTCCTTAGTTATTAAATTTAGCTTAGAGTGATATTACTNCCCCATTCTTTTATTCAAGAGACTGTATTTGCTAGTCATTAAAGAACACAGGAGAACCCAGTCTCCAATGTGCCTACCTGGGAATAGCATCTGGGGATTTCTACCAGCTAACATNAGAAGAACATGCTTGGGGTTAACTAAGTAAGGGAAGCCTACAGGACTCATTTGTATCTCCCCTACATTGCACCACCGAGGCCGTTTTTAAAGGGTGTGTTGATAGTCCTGTGATCCCAGCAATGAGGGAACAGAGGCAGGAGGATCAGGAGTTCAAGTAGTTTAAATTTGGCTGCGTAGTAAATTCAGGCCCATTCTGAAATACATGAGACCATGTCTTTAAAAAGGATCAGAGAGATCTCAAATAACTGAATGATGCACCGCAGAGTCTTAGAAATATGAGAACAACCCAGACCTAAGAGCAGAAGACAGAAATGAATAATAAAGATCAGGGCACAAATGAATGAAACAGAGGCAAGAAAAACACAATACAAAGAATCAATGNAACAATTCATTCTTTGAAAAAGTAAACTAAATTGAGAAATCCTAGCCAAACTAAGAAAAAGAAAGAAAAGAGACCCTTGTGAATAAATGCACAGGTGACAGACGTAAACATCACAACAGATGCCAGNGGAATCTAGGGAATCAATGGAATCATTAGGGAATACTTTGAAAACTTACAATCTAAAACCTGAGGAAACCACAAGAAATGGGAAATATTATATGACCCACCAAAATTAAATCGCAAGGATGAAATTACTCCTTTATAAAGATATCTTCCCCCAAAAATTATTTACTAGAGTGATTGACAGGTCCTACATCCCCAAATCTCTCTCAAGTGCCTCAAGAAGCAGACAAATATGGGATCGGAACACTTGGTGCCCCTTCTGCAATACAGGTCTTCAAAACTGTCTGAGGCTTCACACACCTGGNAATGAAATGGGCACTCAAGCAGGTGGTGTGGGACTGGAGGTTCCACACATCCTAAGAGAGAAGTGACTGTGGTAAATGGAAAAGGCCAGTCCATGGGCACAGAGGACAGAAAACTAAGGTCAAGGATGCTCAGGCCCCCAGGAGCAGGAGCTTTTGCTGTTGGACAGAGATATTAATGAAGCCCTTGGATAAGGCCTGGGAAGCATGTGCTCAAATGTCTATCTCATTTTGGTATATTCCCCAGGTCCCTTGAAACATATTTGTCACTGCCAGAGGTGGCCAAAGTGACTCCAGCTGTCTGGACAGGAAAGGTCAGACAAGGCCAGGCATGTGCCCTGTCATGAACTCNACCATCAGGTAAAGTGGAGTTGGAAGCCTGTTTGTCCACTCAAGGCACTAGGCTAAGGCATTATCCACCATCAGCACCTCCATGGNGACATTTCTGGTAGACATGCCCACCTGGGCCTGCAATCATCTAAGTAATTTTTGCCTACTGCACATTGGCTAGATCCATGTCCCTGGANGCTGAGCCNGTCACGAGCAGGCGGTAGAGATGAAGCTGGAAAGGGGCCATATCTAGAAAGTTCCCTCCCCCTCAGTTGTTGGCCTGTGATGCACAGGAGGTCCTTTTATCTAATATGCACTCGTTGGCTATGCTTCAAAGGCCTATCTGAGGAGACAACTTGAAAAATGCCTCCTGGTGCCCTTACACTGACTTCATTCAATTTCCTGCCTTTTCTCAGCTAATCCTCAGCCTGTAATTTCCTAATGACTCTGTCTGCACCGCTCTGTGGTTCACTNAAAGGCACAGCTGGCCAAGATGCCTTGTGTGGATGTGCCGTTGGGATGCTGTCAGCATTTCTCCTCTGGTTATGAAATTCTGTCAAGATTCCTCGGAGTGTCTGCTGTTTCTCTGAGATAAGCATTCTACTATCAAGAACAGAATTTGAGAAGGACTCTAAGGAACCAGCCTAGAGAAAGCTGGTGTCCCACCCTTTCCTGGGGCAGGGTGAAGGCTTAACTCTGGAGCTTCTTTGTTTCCTTCTGGAAGGGACTAGGAAACAAAGAGTAGATCAGCATCCAGTACCTCCCTGCACTGGTCTCTGCTTTCTGTTCTCACTGGCCCTGGGTGATCTGACCTGGCTAAGGTGCTAAGTAAATGTTTGTCAAATGCATCTATTAATGTCATACTATAAAACTGTNTAATTGGCTACATGTAGCACTCTGCCCACACCTAGTATTTCCAAGTTAATGAGATTATGAGCCTCAGGCTGGCAACACTGCATCCTACGGACAGACTGGGAGAAGCTATTAAAAGTTATTACTGTCATTACTGTTATTCAGTTGTGGAAAGGCGCTCTTGCCCTTCTCCTATGGGCAAAAGATTGCTCCGGCAAGAAGGCCTGTGACCAAATATATGATTCTAAGTTCAACAATAAATCAAAGAGGCAGCTGGACCCCTGAGCTCCACCCTGCTCTGCTGAGCTTCCACTCTGCTTCCTGCCTCTGCCTGTTGGGAATCTCCTCCCCTCCCCTAAGAAGGAACCACCTAATTTCCATTCCTCATTCCTGCTTCACTCCTGACCCCTGACCCCTCTTCAGCCAGGACCAATGCAGCGAACCCAACTGTCCCATTGCACATGTGGATCTATCAGAGCTNGGGGTCTCTATTTCTTTGGCAGTTAGCCCTACTCACTTTCTCCAGAAGAATACATACATATGCATAAGATTTTAAAAGTTATTTATGTTTCCCATGTGCTATGATCTTTCTATGATCTGAATTCTAACAAGTCCTTTAAGATCTGACTCCAGCTACCATTTACTAGTATCTAACCTTTACACCCAATCCCCAAATTAATTAAAATAAAATTCAAGTCAGTCCCTGAACACAACAGCTGCTTGCAACTCTACAGTACATGTTTCAGTTGTTGCCAAGATAGTACAATCACCTCTGTCCAGCTGCCAGTCCCTAAGTCACTCCAAGGTCCAGAGGAGCCACCACAGGAGAGCCATCCAGGAGAGCCACCACACTCTTCTTCGGCTCACAATCCTTTGACTGTGAAATGGTCTGCCACACCCTTAAATAGACTATCTGCAGTCATGGGAGGTTTGGCTGGAGTTTGCAGAGCAACAGCACAAAGAAAATGAAAACATGACTCATAAAAGAATTAGTGTGTACCAAGGACAAAAGACCAAGACAAAGTTTCATGTGGTGGTTTGAATAAGAATGGGCCACATAGGCTCATATATTTGAATGCTTAGTCACCGGGAAGTAGCACTATTTGAAAGGATTAAAAGGATTAGGAGGTGTGGCCTTGTTGGAGGAAGTGTGTCACTGGGGATGGGCTTTGAGGTTTCAGAAGCCCATGCCAAGCCCAGAGTCCCTCTCTTGGCCTACGGAGCAGGATGCAGTTCTTACCTACTTCTCCAGCACCACACCTGTCTGCCACCATGCTCCACATGATGATAACCTCTGAAATGGAAAGCAAGGCCTCAATTAAATGCTTTCTTTTATAAGAGTTGCCTTGGTCTCTTCACAGCAACAAAACAGTGACTAAGACATCTCATCACTGAAAGTTCACTAAATTATGAACCAATTTATAGGAAAAGCAAATGAGATTTAGAGGCAATTCTTGGCNGATGTCTGGGTGGGAAAAGCTACTAATTATTCCTGTGTACAAACAGATCAACAAAGGCCTATCTGAAAGCTCACACCATCCCCANGCCAGCACAATCTCAAAGAGATTACACACTCACACTTGCCCTGTCCTCACAAGGACACCTTCAGTATAGCTTANGCAGAGGCTGCCCCNNAATGTGTGCAGAACAGGTGTGGAAGGCCCTAAGGTTANACCTGCATGTGCTCAGCACAAGTAAACAACGAGAAAGACATCAGGACTCACAGGGCCAGACTGTCCTCACAGTGTCGGGGACAGGATTCTGGAGGCTGTGCGCTTGTCTCTGTTCTGACTGTCACACTTTATGCTACTGTCCTCTTCTAAAATCCACAGACATAACCACCACCCTGTGTGTTCTTCTATCCTTCTGCCTTCTAAATGCTGACATACAGCTGCGTATTAAACTCTATAGCCCATCTGAGGGCATGAGAATTAATCCCCATGAGCCTAGGGAATATGGCCCTGTGCCCATNCAATATCTGTGACTNCTATGAATTTCATTGTTTTCAGCAAAATCAGAAAATGCAAAAGTGAAATGCTNATCCTCAAAGCAGTACTGTCTGGAATTGTACAAGCTTGCCCATCATCACCCTATGGTTTCAAGTCAGTAGAAAAGAGAAGAAAATACATCCATAAGCACAATAGAAAAACAGCAGCATGTTACAGAGATTAAAAAAATAATAATATAAACAAAACAAACAACAACAACAACAAAAAACCTTCAAACTGCAGAGGAGACGAAGGACGAGACAACAGCCTAGACAGTGGGGATAAGCCAAGAGCTCACAGAGAACACAGGTGATTAACACGCTTCCTAGACTGAAATCCCATCNAGATCCATGGGAAGTGCAGGAACCGTTCTTCCCTCCACACAGAGAACCCCGGAGATCACAGCTGGCCATGCTCCTCCACACCTCCCGCCCCAGTAATCAGGGGCCGAGCAGAGGTAGGAAGGTAAGAGGCGCCAGACTGTCACAGAGNAAACACAGCGAATCTGGGACATTACAAATGAAAACACTCAGCCACCCAAGTTAAACGTTTTGTTCTCTAATGGGCCCAGCCTACAGGAACCAGGAGTTTTGAGAGTGACTTTTTAAAACCACTAGTTTGTACTTTCAAATTCCGCTTTTCATGAAGCTCACCCCTTTCTCCTGGTCACACCTCCACATCCTTACGGAAGAGATCNGAGGGTGCTCTCATGCCAGGGTGCTCTTCATTCCAGCAACCTATGCGGACCGGTATCCCAAGACAGAGGGCAGCTCTGCCACCTCGTGGTTTGGTCTGGTACTGCAACAATCAGAGCCCTAAAGTTGAGCAGCTGGCAGATTGGGGCCCCCGGAGGCTGCCTGAACCCCATCACCACCCAGGCCCATCAGGAGGTAGGAGGGGGAGCTCTCCAGCATACCCTCACCTTCATGGATTGGGGACTGCCCTGGCACTCTGAGAGCAGACTGACACCCAACTTGGTATGCAGAATGGGGGACTGAAATTATACCTTCTTTTATTTTTCTAATTTCTCTTTTCAATTAACATATACTTGTGCATATTTCCCACACATTGTGACATTTCCTGGACAAGCTCTGAATTGATTATGTCAGGTTAGCATTTCTTCTGACACCTTTGAGTTCCTTGCTCTTCAGAGCATGAACTGGGCCCTTGTGAGCTGTCACCCCACCGAGCACTGGTGCAGAGTCTTCCTGTATCACTGGTTTACATCATCTAACCTCCTCTCCTGTGCTTCATCCCTTCTAGACTATTTATTCCACTTTGAGAGCAAAGACCCTAAACACTAGACTACCAGGGAAAAGGTTGAGACATTTTAAAAAATCTTCCTCTTATGAAAGAGAACATGAGGTATTTGAATACACACACACACACACACGCACACGCACACGCACACACACACACACACGCACACACACTTTCACTTCACATAATGCCTTCCAGATCCATTTTACATAGATGTCAGACTTTTTGCCAGAACAAATGTCACTTGGTTCCCAGGACTTGTCTGAGCCAATGTACAAGTGTGAAGCAGTCAGAGAAGAACAGGGACTGGGGAGGAGATGGGACAGAGGATTGAGTGGAAGTAGAATTTATCCCCTAGGTGCTGACAGGACTTCCTCAGTGCCCTCCAACTGGAAGAAGGGCGATGTGTGAACTGTGAGAAGAAAGTCAGTCTCC
>LZPO01055296.1:52531-63500 GCA_001675575.1 Neotoma lepida
ATAGGTCCCTAATGCTGAACACACCATGCACTTCAGAAACAGGGCCCAGAGACTCCTGAGCTGGAACTGACCTGAATGCCTCCTCTCTGATGATTATCTTTCATAGTACTAGAAGGTACTATGCTGGCCTCCAAAGGAGGAAAGCAACCAACAGTCTTACCCTGCTATGATGCCTATGAACCACATCAATGACTAGCCTGGTACAATAACCCTAAGGGTGCAGCANTGTTGTGCGTACCTTGGTGACAACCAACAGCTTTTTAATTGGACTTAAGACTCAACAAGAGGGAAATCATGCCTGGCCCTAGAAACTAAACTAACTACCCAGTACTAGTGAAGTCATGGTTATTGGAGGAGAATCTACAACCCCTAATTTACCAAACCAGGAAAATCCCTACCAACAGTCCATAAACATTTGTCCTTATACCCACAGGTAAGTGTAGTTTTCACCACTCAGCAAAGAAACTTCTCATTGAAACAGATGGAACCACTACAGACAATTACAGCCAATTGAAATGCAGAGTTGTGGAGCCTAGTCCACATGGATGCACCCACAAAACATTACACCTAAGGCTCTAGGAACATGTGGAAGAGAAGCAGAGAGATTGTAAGAACCCGAGAACTTTGCTGTGAGATTTTGTCTCCTAGTAATGTCAGAAGCTACACCCATAAAATCAAACCAATATGACCACCAAAACATGAGCTGAACAAGGAGAACACCAACAAAATTGTCAAATTATATAGGGGAAAAGCCATGAAACCTCAACCCTACACAAAGAACTATAGGCAACTGACTGAAGAGAGTTGGAAGCAGATGTGGCTTTCCCTAGGGAAGAGCATACCAGGGTGTCTAGTACCAAACAGTCACCATCAAGATCTACAGACAAGTAGCAAATAATATGAACTAAACACGTTATATTTAGGAATGTATATATGTAAATATATATATACATGCATATATGACAATGATGAAAAAAGAGNCTATGGACTTGAAAGAGAGCATGAAGGGGTATACAAGAAGGTTTAGAGGGAGGAAAGGGAAGAGAGAAATGTTATAATTAACTATAATCTCAATAATAATAATAATAACATTGAAAANTTTCTATCTTAAGAATTTTATGAGGCATGTGAAGGCCTTGGAAAAACAAGAGCAATATGTATTTCAAAAACAGGATACAGGAAGAGATAAACAAAATAAAGGCTGTAGTTGATGAAATAAAAACAAACAGAAAATAACACTAAGTATCAATGAAATGAAGAGTTGGTTCTTTGAAAAGATAAACAAGATTGATAAACTCTTAGCCAAATTAACAGGAAGGAAGGAGGGAAGGAAGAAAGGGAGGGAGGGAGGGAGGAAAGAAAAAATGGAGACAAATTAATGACATTAGAGATGAAAAGAAAAATAGCACAACAGATACCAAAGAAACTTAGAAAATCATAAAGGTACATATTGAAACTGTATATTCCACTAAGATAGAAAACCTAAAACAAATGGGTGAATTTCTAGATGCATACAACACACTAAAATTAAGCCAACATGAAACAAATAATTTAAACAGATCCAGATCCATAACTAGCAACAAGATGGAAGAAGTAATAAAAACATCTCCCAACTGGAAAAAAAAATCCCATGACTGACTGGATTTACTACAGAATTCTGTCAGAAATTGAAAGCAGAATTAACATCAACAGTATTCAAATCATTCCATCAAATAGGAAAAGAAGGCTCCCAAACTCCTAGAGCAAGTGTTGCCATGATACCAAAACTAGATAATGACAAAACAAATAAACAAAANGAATGCTTCAGCCTTGTCTCCCTGACAAACATAGATNAAAATATTCTCAATAAAATACTGGCAAACCAAATTCAAGCTCATATCAAAAAGTCATTCATCATGGCCAAGTTGGTTTTATTCCAGAGACACAGGGGTGGTTCATAAGCAAATATAAAATGNTATCCATCACATAGATAGACTTAAAGACAGAAATCATAGGATCATCTTACTAGATGCAGAAAAATCCTTTGGCAAAGTGTTATACCCCTTCATGATAAAGGTCAAGAAGAGGCAAAGAATGGAGGGAGCATAGCTCAAAATAATAATGGCTATATAAATGAAACTTCAGCCAGAATGATGATGATGCTAAATGAAGAAAAATCATTGTTCTAATTAAGATCAGGATCAGGCCAAGTGTGTACACTCCCTCCTTATTCAATATAGTACTAGAAATATTAGCTAGAACAATACAAAAAGAGAAAGAAAGAAATGCATACAAATAGGAAAGAAGNGCCCAAGGTATTTCTATTTTAATATAATATAAATCTTTCTTTACATAAGAGATGCAAAGATGCCACAAAAATCTCTTAGAGCTAATAAATAAGTTCAAGAATATGACAGATTACAAAATTAACAGAGAAATCATTATCCTGGCTATACAGCAATGACAAACTAAAAAGGAAATCGTTTTATTCACAACACACACACACACACACACACACACACACACACACACACACACACTCCTAGGAGGTCATAACATAACCAAGAAAACAAAAGACCTCTACAACAAAAATTTTAAGATGCTGAAGAAATAGATTGAGAAAGGCACTAGAAGATTTAATATTGTGAATTAATATTGTGAAAATGATAATCCTACCAAACACAAATCTATGCAATTCCCAGCAAAATTCCAACACCATTATTCATAGACATAAGACAATCAAAAGACTAGCNAAAGCAATAGCCAAATCCTGAACAACAACAAAAATAAGGCGGAGGTATTAACATACCTGATTTCATTTTTTTAAAGCCATAGTAAGAAAAGCACAAAAACAGACACTTAAGTCAATGAGATAGAATCTAGGATTTGGATGTAAGTCCACGCAACTACAGTTACCTGATTTTGAACAAAAGAGGCAAAAGCCATATACTGAGAAAAAAGCATCTTCCACAAATGGTGCTAGGAACCCTGGATATCTACATACAGGATAATGAAACTAAATTCTAATCTCTCACACTCTGAGCATAAAACTTATCTGCAACAGGATGAAGGGCCTTATGTTAACATAAGACCTGGTATCCTGAACCTACTGGAGGAAAACTAGGGACCACACTTCCACTCCTAGGCACAGGAAAGAATTTCTGAGAAGACTTGCAGAGCACAGGAAATAAGACCAACAACAAATAAATGGGATTTCACAAATGAAAACACANTTGTCCAGCAAGTAAAGTGAAGCAAATCAATAGGTACCCCCAAAGAATGCAGAAAATCCTCTGCCAACTATTCTGCCAACCAGAATAGCCAACTATTCATCTAACAGATGATTAGTGTCTAGACTATACAAATAACTCAAAAAACTAAATAGAGTCTGGGCATTTTTTAAATCCTACAGGTATTTTGCTTGTATATGATGTTTTTCAACTTTGTGACTTTATGGGATTTTTGTGTATGCAAATGTGTGTGTNTCTGCACCTATATGTGTTTCTTGTGCCTTTTCTTTGGCTCATTTTTGTTGTTGCTGTTCATTTGTTTTGTCTTATTCTGATTTTTTTAAAAGATTTATTTATTTATTATGTATATAGTGTTCTGTCTGCATGTATGCCTGCAAGCCAGAAGAGGGCACCAGATCTCATTATAGATGGTTGCGAGCCACCATGTGGTTGCTGGGAATTGAACTCAGGACCTCTGGAAGAGCAGCCAGCAGCCAGTGCTCTTAACCTCTGAGCCATCTTTCCAGCCCAGCATAAAAAAAAAATCATTGAGGGGACAGTAGAATACGTGTGGAATGGAAGGGAAGAGGAGACTGGGGAATACTAGGGTCTAAAGGGTTAAGCATGGTTGCAGGGGAGGGGATAGGAGGGAAGATAAGATAGTGGGTAAGTTAATCCAAACAAAGGATATATGAAAACCACTTATGGAAAATTACTAGGTAGTAAACTAATTTCAAAACACAAGTAAAAGGAGTTCAGGCAGAATTATCCTACAGGAGTGGACAATGGTATTAGTTACTTTACTACTGCTGTGACAAAACACCACGGTCAAGGCAACTTACAAAAGAAAGCATTTAATTTGGGGACTCACAGTTCCAGAGGGTTAGAGGCCATGACCATCATGGCGGGGTGTATACTGGCAGGCAGGCAGACATAGTGATAGGGCAGTAGCTGAGAGCTTACACCTGATCCACAAGCATTAGGGAGAGAGGGGAGTGGGGAGACAGAGAGAGAGACAGAGAGACAGAGACAGAGAGGGAGAGAGAAAGAGGTAGGTAGGTAGGTAGATAGATAGATAGATAGATAGACAGACAGACAGACAGACAGACAGACAGACAGAGACCAACTGGGAATGCCCCCAGTGATATACCTCCTCCCACAAGGCCACACCTCCTAATCTTTCCCAAACATCTCCACCAAGCATTCAAATATATGCGTCTATAGCTGCCATTCACATTCAAACCAAACCAAATAGAGCTCCCAGAAGACATAGGTTATTAAATGATCACAGTACACAGCAACAGTACACAGCAACACCAACGTATTTAGTGAATTATTATTTTTAAAAAGAGAGATGAAGTTAGGAGAGTGGTGTGTGATAGGGATATGTCAGAGGTTAAGGGAGGAAAATGGGGGATAGATCTGACCATGTTTCATTGTATGTATTCGCAATTCTTTTTATGTTTTTATTGAGAATTTAAACTATATTTTGATCATATTCTTCTTCTGTAATGCCTCTAAGATCCTACTCTAATTCTGCATCCACCTGACTTCATGTTGTTTCTCTCTCATAAACAAAACAACAAAGATAAAAAAAAGGCACATTAAAAAAAAAAACATGAATTCCAGTTCGCATTGGACAACTACTCCTGAGCATGCGACGGGCCCTAAAGTGGGTCTCTGATTCTTGTGTCCCCTATTGGGATTTTTTCCTTCTGTTTGTTTGCTGTGTCTGATTCCAATTTGTCTTTTTTTTGTTTTATCTTATTTTGTTTTATCATTATCCCTTAGAAGCCTGTTTGTCTTTTAAATGAGAAACAGAAAGGAAGTGGATCCAGACCGGAGAGGAGGTGGGGAAGGACTGAGAGTGGAGGGAGGCGGAACTGTAACCAGGATATGTTATGTGAGAGAAAAAAAAAATCTATTTTCAATAAAAGGAAAAAAAGAATAGCTCAGCAATCACCACGGACAAGCAAGTATCTCTGTATACTGTTCATAGGGTCCTTCTGGTGTACGTGCAAGAGTGATATAGGTGGATCTTTTGTAGAACAAGTTTCAGCTTTTTGAGCAANTTCCACACTGATTTCCATGGTGGCTGTACCAGTTTGTACTCCACCACCAAGGAATATGTGTCTCCCTTTTCCCACATTCCACCAGCAAATGGTATCATCTGTTTTACTAATCTTGGTTATTCTGACATGGGTAAAATCAAATCTTAAAGTAGCTTTAACTTTGCATACTTCTGATGGTGAAGGACATTGAATACTGTTTTCTCTTTCTTAAATTTATTTTTTAATGTATTTANTTTTTTACATCCCTACCACAGTTTCTCCTCCCTTCTCTGCTCCCAGTAATCCCCCTCACTTCCCTTCTGCCCCTCCCCAGTCCTCTCCCCCTCCATTTCTNTTCAGAAAATGGGTATCCTCCCATGGATGTCAACAAAGCATGGCATATCAAGTTTCAGTAAGATGAAGCACCTCCCCTTGTATTGAGGCTGTACAAGGCAACCTAGTATGAGTAATAGGGGTATCCTCTCATAGATCAACAAAATGTGATATCCTCCCATGGATATCAACAAAACGTGGCATATCAAGTTACAGTAAGACTCAGCTCCTCCCTTTATATTAAGGCTGGGCAAAGCAACCCAGTATGAGGAATAGGGCNCCAAAAGCCAGCAAAAGAGTCAGACAGTCCCTGCTCCCACTGTTAGGAGTCCCACAAGAAGACCAACCTATACAGCTGTCACATATATGCAGGCTCCCTGGTTGTCTGTTCCTGTGAGCTCAAATGAGCCCAGGTTAGTTGATTCTGTGGGTTTTCTTGTGATGTCCTTGACCCCTCTGGCTCCTACAATCCTTCCTCTTTTCAGCAGGTTCCCAAGTTCATCCTAATGCTTGGCTGTGGGTCTCTGCATCTGTTTCCATCAGTTGCTGGACAAAGCTTCTCTGATGAGAATTGGGCAAGGCACCAACCTTTGAGTATAGCAGGATATCATTAGACATCATTACATTGACTTTTTTTTTTCTCCAGTCATGTGTGGTTCTATCCTAGGATTCTGGGCCATGCAGCCTCTGGGTCCTGGCACCCCAGGCAGTGTCAGGGGTGGACTTACTCTTGTGGTATGGGTCTGAGGCTGGACCAGTCATTGGTTGGCCACTCCCACAATCTCTGTGCCACCCTTACCCCAGCACATCCCATAGGCAGGATAGACTGTATGTAGAAGGTGATGTGGCTAGGCTGGTGTCCCACTCCCTCCACTAGAAGTCTTGCTTGGTTACAGGATATATACAGGCTATATATCCCCCATTGCTTGGAGTCTTAGCTGAGGTCATCCTTGTAGGTTCCTGGGACTGTCCCTTGCACCAGTTTTCTATCTCACTCAGAAACACGCCCCTCCCTCCCCCTTCCCCCCCTCACCCTGGTTTCCAGTCATCTTTTTCAGTGCTCTCCCCCTCAATCCCTCCCCCACCTGATCTCTTATGTCCCTATCCCTACCGGCTCCAGTCCACCTGTGACATCTCTCCTATTTCCCCTTCCCAGGGAGATCAGAGTACACCCCCTTTGAGCCCTCCTTGTTGCCTAGCCTATCTTGTTTCTCACCCATTTGTGTTTCATCTTCTGGGAACTCTTTAGTTCTATACCCCACTTTTCAAGATTTATTTATTTATTTGGTGTGCATGAGTATTTTGCCTGAATGTATGTATGTGTACCACTTGAGGTCCTGGTGCCAGTGGAGGTCAGAAGAGGGTGTGGATCTCCAGAAGTAGAGTTACAAATGGTTTTGAACCATCATATGGGTGATAGAAACTGAACCTGGGTCCTCTGCAAGAGCAACAAGTACTGTTAACCTTCGGGCTAGCCCCCTGTGTCTCATTTTTAAAATTGTTGTTTTCTTGTTCAGTTTTTTTTTAGTGTTTTGTATATTTTAGATACTAATCCTTTGTCAAATATATAATTAATAAAGAATTTTCTCTTATCCTGTGGATCCTGTAGGATGCCTGTGGTAGTTTGAAAGAAAATGGTCCCTAAAGGGAGTGCCACTATTAGGAGTTGTAGCCTTGTTTGAGGAAGTATGTCACTATGGGGGCAAGCTTTGAGGTCTCTTTTGTTCAAGCTTCCCTCGGTGTGTCAGTTGACTTCCTGTTGCTAGAAAGATGTAGGACTCTCAGCTGCAGTTCTATGTCTGCCTGCATGCCACCATGCTCCTCACCATGATGATAATGGACTGAACCTGTGAAACTTAAGTGAGCCCCCTCAATTAAATGTTTTCCTTAGCCGGGCGATGGTGGCACACGCCTTTAATCCCAGCACTCAGGAAGCAGAGGCAGGCGGATCTCTGTGAGTTCGAGGCCAGCCTGGGCTACCGAGTGAGTTCCAGGAAAGGCGCCAAAGCTACACATAAAAACCCTGTCTCGAAAAACCAAAAAAAAAAAAAAATGTTTTCCTTATAAGCTGTCTCTTATACACATCTAGATGTTTTCTCAGATGGTGCCCTTTGCTATACAGAAGTTTAATCTTCAAGCGTTCCTGTTTATTATCGTTGGTCTTAATGACTGCTATAGGAGCCCTCTTCAGAAAGTCCTTTTCCATGTCAATGAAATGAAGTGTAATTTCTCTTTTAGCAAATTCAGAGTACCAGGTCTTATGTTGAGAATCTGNATCCATTTGAAGTTCAGTTTTNTCCAGGGTGATATATATGGATCTATTTCAATCTTCTAAAGTTATCAGCACCATTTCTTGAAGGAACTGCCTTTTCTCTAGTGTGTAATTATTGTTTCTTTGACAAAAATTAAGTGTCCATAGGTGTGTGGAATTATGTCTGGGACTCTGATTCCATTCCATTGATCACCATGTTTGTTTTCATGATGTTTTTAGTATTATAGCTCTATAGTTGAACTTGTGTATGTGTGTGTGTGTTTTCCCACAAAGTTCAAAATTGTTTTTTTCTATTTCTATAAAANAATTGTGTTGGAATTTCGGTAAGGATTGTGTTGAATCTGTAGATTACTTTTATTAGAATGGCCGTTTTCACAGTACACACCCTACCAGTCCATGAATGTGAGATATCTTTCAATCTTCTGATATCTTCCTTAATTTCTTTCTTCAGTGTCTTAAAATTTCCATTGCACAAGTCTTCCACTTGTTTCGCTAGAGTTATTCCAAGATATTTTTGAATTTTTGAGGGTATTGTGAATGGAATTATTTCCCTAATTTCTTTTTCAGTATGTTTGTAATTTGTATATAGGAAGGGTAAATGTTTTCAATGTTTTAGTTTTGTATGTTGCTACTTTGCTGAAAGTATTTATAAGCTGTAGAAATTTCCTGGTGGAGTCTTTGGGATCTTTATATATATATATATATATAAAATCATATCATCTACAAAAAAGGATACATTCACTTTTTCCTTTCATATTTTTATCCCCTTGACACCCTTAGTTATCTTGTTGCTCTTGTTAAGATTTCAAGCACCACAATAGAGACAGTGTTCATCTTTTTCTTGTTCCTGATTTTAGTGGAGATGCTTTGAGTTTCTCTCCATTTCCAATAAGTTGGCTGTGGGCTTGCTGTAAAATAGTCTCTATTANATTGAGATAAGTCCCTTTACTCCATAGTCTCTCCAGGACTTTTATCATGAAGGTATGCTGGATTTTGTCAAAGACCTTTTCTATGTCCAATGAGATGATTATGTAGTTTCTCTCTTAGTCTTTATATTCTGTGAATTACATTTGTTGATTTACATTTGTCAAGTGGCCTGTACAAGACATGTATCAACCTCTGCAAGGCTCAGAGAACATTATAAGAAGAAGGATGTGGTGGTTTGTATAAAAAGTGTCCCTATAAGCTCATGTATTTGAACATTTGGTCTCCATTTGGTGGCACTGTTTGGAGAGCTTATGGAATCTTTAGGAGATGGAGCCTTCTTAAAGGAAGTATATCACTTGGGGCAGGTTTCATGGGTTTTTGAGGTTTTATAGCTTGGCTCCATTTCCTACTCACTCTCTCTCTGATTCCTGTGTGCAGGTAAAATGTGATCAGTCTGCTTTGTGCTCCTGCCTCCCAGCCTTCCTGTATTTCACCACATCATCCTCATCATAAGGGACTCTATGTGGAATTGTAAGCCAAAACAAATCCTTTCTTCTATAACTTGCTTCTTGAAAGAATATTTTATCACAGCAAAAGAAAAATAACCATTACACAATTGGTAGTGGGAGTGGAGTTGTTGCTGTGATAATCCTGACCATGTGATTTTTTTTTATGCCTTTAGCATACTTTGTGGAAGCATTTGAAACTCAGGGCTGGAAAAGTTGTTGAGTGCTGTGGACAGAGCTTAATGATTAATTCTTATGCAAGATTAGAACTGAGGAATGCTGAGAGAAACACAGACAGTGTAGGCCCTGTTCATGAAGTTTCAGAAAAAAGCAAGGGCTCTCCTGGGCCTGGGATATTTGTGTGAGACTCTGGATAATCTTGGCTGGATTATGCCCATGCCTTGAAATTTCTCATGAAGCTGAATTTGAAAATAACGGGCTAATTTCGTTGGTGGAGGGAATTCCAGACTCAGCATAACACTGAGTCTGGGGCATGGCCATTACTTATGCAGGTCTGCAAAGAAGACAAGCAATAAGTGGGGCAGAAAGAAATTAAAATGTGCAATTTGGAAAGGCAAAGAGCACTGGAAAGTGTAGCTGTCNAGTCATGTGATGAAAAGGAGGCTGTAATTGTTAAAGATGTGAGCCCCATTAAAGAGAAGCCCCTGGATGAAGCGGCAGTAGAATGACAATGAAGATGTCCTGAAAACAAGACTCTAACTAGCTAAGCATAGGAAAACTAAGACANCAAATACACAGGAAAAGTTGGCACAACTGTGGCCTAAGGGAGCCAGGCTTCATCTGAAGCTGAACTTGCCAGGATCACCTGCTTGGTACTGGCTTTGAGTACAAGAAAGATGCAAGACTAACATCATGGATTCTTCCTCCATGTTTTCAGAGAACTGCTGAGACCAGGCAACCTGTGGCACAATCAGAGTCCCTGTGAGGAAGCCCTGAAAAGCCACTGGGTGCAGTTGAAAAGGTGAAGCCTGGGTTGCCATGAAGACTCCAGGATGCTGGATATGCCAAGAGCGTGAAATGTCTTCCGAGCAAGAGTGACATACAGGACATGGCACTAGCCCATGGGAGAGGTGTACATTTTAGGCAGGGATGGGTGTTAACCATCTAAACCCTTTGACACTGAAGTACTAGACANTGGATATTGAACTATAGGATTTGGTATTTTCCTTTTTTGTCCTGCTTTGATCTATTATTTCTTCACTANGAATGCATTCCTCCCTTTTTAGAAGAGGAGTGTATATTCTGAGATATTGTATGTTAGAAGTACATAATTTGGCATTGTTATTGCTNTAATTTTACAGGAGATCACAGTTAAGAGCTTGCCTTGATTATCAGAAAGATTTTGGACTGTGGACTTTTGGATGGTGCTGAGACTTGAAAACTGTGGGATCTTGGAAGCTGGACAATGTTCCAGCTACAGAGGCTTGGGGGAGAATGTGGTGGTTTAAATGAGCAATGTTTTCCATAGGCTCATGTACTAAGGCTCATGTACTAAGGCTCATGTATTAAGGCCCATGTATTAGATTACCTGACATCTAGTTAGCGCTGATGTTTGGAGGGGTTATTGAAAATTTAGCAGGTTGAAACTTACTCAAAGAAGTGCATGACTAGAAGTGGGCTTTGAGGGTTTATAGTCTGGTCCATCTTCCT
>LZPO01055296.1:124827-141600 GCA_001675575.1 Neotoma lepida
GAGAGAGAGAGAGAGAGAGAGAGAGAGAGAGAAGAGAGAAGAGAGAGAGCAAGGTGCTGTCTTGCCTTTCTGGAGGGCCCAGCAGGATCCTTCAAGTAATATGGGATCCATGTAGATGCTTTAAAAATGCCCATGTCTGAGTACCATGCTGGAGGTGTTAACATCAGGCTAGGTACCCAACCGAACAAATAACAGCAGATGATGCTGAGGTTGGAAGACAGTGACCTTACAGAAGTCCACGTAACTTTCAAAGGTAACAGAGAAGTGTCAAGAGGCTGGGAAGAGAAGAAGGTCTTCCCTTCCTGTACAGTATCTCATAGGTAGCAAAGACAGGGAGTTGGACTTCTTAAGACAGAAATTGGGAGACATCTGTGAGATGAACTTGTAAAGTTGTCACAATTTGATTATATTATATGATTTAATAATATAGAGTTAGCATAAAAGCATTTGCATTGAAGAGCACTACTATAAAACCTGGTAACTATAGTTAATAGCAATGTGATATATGCACTGTGCTCATTACAGTAAACTAAGGGCACATCGTTCAATACCATGATCTCTACAGAGGAACACTTTTTCAGAATGGAAAGTTCATGGTTCTTCCTGCCTCAGGCCTGCTGCTCTGGGCACACCTAGGAGCAGTCTAGGATCAAACTGAGATACCCCCTTAATCTCAAAGCATGAAGTATTCATGTCCTTTCTTGTGATGATATATTGTGTACCCTAATAAAATTTTTGCTGAAAGATCAGAGAGACAAAGGAACAAGCCACTGCCATGTCTTACCTCTAAGACTCCTCAACTTGAAAAAGCCTCAGCTGATAGGCCTCTAGCCAAATGAGCTTCCTCAGCAGAAAAGACTTCTGCCTGGCTGTTTCTCTCCTAGACTGAGTCAATCAGCCAGGCAGTGGTGGCACACACCTTTAATCCTAGCACTTGAGATCTCAAGCCTTTGCTTGGGAAGCACACACGCCCTTAATCCCAGGAAGTGATGGCTGGGTGGAGAAAGGTATATAAGGCGTGAGGAGACAGGAACTAGAAGTCTTTTCTGCTAAACCACCCCACAGCAATTATTTCCCTTCTGGTGTGAATAAGACAACTTGGGTTAAAAAATGGTGGTAAGACCTGCCCCATCAAAAGGAGAGGGCTGGCCATTTTGCAGGCTGTGGTTGTGAGGATGATGAAAGGGTGATGGGCAGCTCCTTGCTGGCAATACTTAGAGAGGTGACCTGGGAAATGGGAAGGGACAGTAGTCACTAGGCATGAGCCCCATCGAGACTGGAGCTCCAGTGTCAGTCCAAGAAGACCCTTCTCCAAGACAATCAGGAGGTTATAGACTCAGAAAGGACAGTCCAGACCCTTCAGNCAAGGCAGAATCTGCCTGTGAGCTTGGTATTTTAGGGTGCACNCTAAAGGATTGTGCACACATTGTCTAGTGTGCATCATGGATTTAGCTTTTACATAGATTAAATGGGTATAGTAAATGTGGTGTGTGGGGCAGAGGATAACCATATTAGGAAGGTGGTTCTGGGTGAGCTCCACTTTCTCTTAGTGTTTTGAGTATAATCATCTGTTATAGGGGAACTTTTAAGTGGTTCCTTTAAGAAACACTTACATCCACCAAGATAAAACTAGGACACAGTTTTCCAGACCCCACACCCTTCCAGTAGGTCCTTCTGTGTAAAAGCAAGGGCAGGAGCATGGGCAGTGATTGAGTACCATGAAGCAAAGCCACNCTGATTGTTCTCTACTTTGCCTTTGCTGATTCCTCCTCCCTCTACCCCATGAAAAACATTTGCACAGATTAGAAGAATAAATTTTAAAAAATAGGTGTATAGTAAAATGTATCATTTTGTGACCTAAGGTTTCCATTTCTCTAGCAAGATGCACCACCCCAGGTCATTACTCCTTATACACATTTCTAGAATCATCTTATGGATGCCCATGTATGTGTCTTAGTTTTTCATGTTGAGACATACAGACCCATGCAGTGCTTACTGGAGATTATTATATTTTTAGTCTAGAAATATGTTATTTTAAATTAAAAAGTATGCAGTTATATTTTGGTTTTATTTAGCTATGTGGATTTTTAAATTTAAGCTAAATATCTCATTTCTTGGAATATAAAATTTTCTAAAATATCCCTTCCTTGGTTTATCTTGCAGCTTGTGATTATCATTACTTAGTTCCCCCCCCCACCCCCCGCCAGTGTTAGCTCCTGCAGCAGACCCCTCTGGGTATGAGAAATTGTGTCCTCTCACCCTCTGGCCACAGAGAAGATACTCAGGTGGTCAGAAGGGAAAGGAAGTGGATTTGAGGAGTGTCCCCAGCCTCCATCCATTCACTATAAAGTTATGAAAAATCTATGTAATACCTGAGTACCTGTTTGGTTGTTTCTGCTGTTCACCAATTGGTGTTCATTGTTTGCTAACTGCTTGTTTGTAAAGTTGGTATAGACTCACTTGGGCTTTGGAAGAGGACTGATTTGCAAGCTAACTCTTTCTCTGGCTTCCCATCTAGTTCCCTTATTTTATAATTTATAAATTCTTACNTTTGGAATAACCTGCCTTATCTCTCAGGTAACCTCACTTACTGGCTACTTGTTCTTAGGTTGTTTTCTTTTCTTAACTGAAAATTCATACTATATATTCTGATCATGGTTGGCATCCCCTCTCCCATCTCTTCCAAGCTCTTTGTCACCTTCCCATCCATCCAACTCCATGACATTTTTTTCATTTGTTTTTCTCTAATAGTGTTTGGTTCTATCCTAGGTCTCTGAGCCATCCATCCTCTAGGTCCTGGCACTCCAGACAGTGTCAGAGGTGGGCTTAGGGGTTGAATCACTCTTGTCGCATGGGTCTAAGGCTGGACTAGTAATTGGTTGGTCGTTCCCACAATCTCTGTGCCACCCTTACCTCCCCCCACCCCGGGCACATGCCATAGTCAGGACAGACTGTAGGACAAAGGTTGTGTGACTGGATTGGTGTCCCAATCCCTCCACTGGAAGACTTACCTGGTCACAGGAGATGGCCAGTTCAGGTACATATCCACTACTGCTAGGAGTCTTAGCTGAGGTCATCCTTGTAGATTTTGGGAGTTTCTCTTGCACCAGGATTTCTACCTGATCTCAATAACCCCCCATTTTGGCCATCTCTTTCAGTACTCTCCCACTCCATCCATCTCCCAACCTGATCCCTCAAGTTCCCATCCCTTCCCACCCTCCCAGTCCACCCATGAGATCTCTTCTATTTCCCCTACTCAGGGAGCTCTATCTGTCCCCCATTGGGCCCTCCTTGTTACCTAGCCTCTCTGGATCTATGGATTGTAGCATGGTTATCCTTTACTTAAAGCTAATATCCACTTATACGTGAATACATACCATGTTTGTCTTTCTGGGTCTGGGTTACCTTACTCAGGATGATTTTTTTTTCTAGTTCCATCCACTTGCCTTCAAATTTCATGAAGTATTATTTTTAACAGCTGAGTAATACTCCATTGTGAAAATGTACCACATTTTCTTTATCCATTCTTCAGTATCCTAATACTTGGGAGGCAGAGTCAGGTGGATCTCTGTGAGTTTGAGTCTAGCCTGGTTTACATAGTGAGTTCCAGGACAACCAGAGCTAGTAGAGGAACCATGTCTCAAAAAAGAAAGAAAACGGAAAAAAGGAAGGATAACAAGCAAATAAAAAAGCAAACAAACCAGAATTTTAAAAAGTTAAAACGAGAAACACATAAACACAAAAACAAAACCCATAAAAATACATATAGCTTATTCTCTTTAACACTAGTTTTACCATATTGTTTGTTAAGGCCTTTATTTTTCCTCAGTTTCCCTTTCAGTTGTCCAGTGTTCACTGTAAACTTCATTTTCATCTCCCTGCTCTGTTTCCTGGTCCCTTGCTCTCTTCTCAAACAGATGACGGTGCCCACTTGGAGAATTGTTATAGATGTGGCAATATCTCTACCCTGATCATCAAGTTGTCAAGTTACACCATTTTCTGTGAAACTAGGTGGAAATATGTCTTTTGTTTTTTTATTACTGAGTATTATTATGGAAAAAGTTAACCTGTTTTCTCTCTGGATACTTATGCTTCTTTTGGTTCTAGCAATTTCCCGAGGATGTTTCTGGAAGCTGGTCTTTTTTGTATCATTTTCTTGTAAACTGAGTAGTGTGGCCTTGTAATAGACAAAACTCACTTCACTTCCAAAGTTTTCTTTTTTATTACGTCATTGATATTTCTACTGTTCATAATTCAATAATTTTAGTGACATGTAAGTTTTCTTCTGTGTCTTGTATCTGTTATCTCTTTAACAAACTCTGTATTTTATATATTCTCCCACCTTATTCACATGTTAATTTGGCTAATTATCTTTATTATTTGTTTGCTTCTAATGAGGCTTTTCTAGTTATCCTATTTATTTTTAATTTCTTCCCCGAACCTCTGTTTCTTCTTCTCTTGGTTTATAATTTCTTCCTTGATTTTTTTCCCTTTTGTGGAGCATGTTCTAGGCAAGATAATGGCCCCTCAAAGAGGTCAATATTTCTTCCTCTTAACCTGTGAGTGGAGCACCTTGTAAGACAGAGGCTCTTGGAATGGAAAACCTCAAGTTGAATATAGAATCAAGATTGCTAATTACCTGATTTTAAATTGGGGAGGTTGCCAGCATAATTCTAAATTACATTCTTGTAGCTCTCACCCCTCACCAGGTAGACTTCTCCTTCCAAAAGTGGGAGATAAGTACAGAGAACCACAACTGATCAAAATACAGAGATCAACTTATTATGGGATGCCCAGCCCCAACAGATATATCTACAGTACAACCCCTACACCTAAGGCTCGGGACCATAGTGGAGGAATGGGTAAAAGGATTGTAAGAGCTGGAGGACCAAGAAGTCTGCTGTCAGAGTATGTCTCTTAGAAATGACAGGAAAGATTTGTTCATGATACCTTAGCAATATGGCTTCCTACGCAAGATCTAAACAGCAACACCACCAGTGGAGGTGCTAACACGGGAAGGGACAATCGCATAGGGTCCCACCCCTAAACAAGAACCACAGGCAACTAAGGAATGCTGAGAGTGGGGAAAATAGTCTTCTCCAGGGATGAGCCCCCTAATTTGGGTTATGCAATACTAAGCGGTCAGTCCTGAGATCATATACACAAGTAACTCTAAGTGGATTCAGTGGGTTATATTTATGTATTTATTCATGTGTGTGCATGCATGCGTGTGTGTGTATGTGTGTGTGTGTGTGTGTGTGTGTATAACAATAATAATTAAGGGAAAAGAAGCCATGGATTTGAGAGGGAGCAAGGGGACATGGGCAGAGTTGGAGGGAGGCAAGGGAGGGGGAAATGGTGTAATTATATCTATATTAATTATGTAATTAATTTCAAAAATATAAAATGGGAAGATTTTCCTAGGTTGTCTGTTTCCATTTGCCCTGTGTATCAACAGGGTCTTTCATAGAAGTCGGTGGAGGATGGCAGAAGAGTGAGAATCAAAAAGATGGTGACATGAAAAGAGCTGTACCTGACACTGTTGAAGGCAGAGGACTATGAACCAAAGTGATGGCTGCCTCTAGAAGCTGGAAACAAAAAAAATAACTTTATCCCTGTGGTAGGCATAATAACAAACCCCAAGATGTTTGTGTCCTAATCACTTTGGTTGGCAAGGAAGGTATGCAGCTGTGATAAGCTAGTCCTTAAGATGGGAAAAGGATCCTGGACTATGCAGTCATCACAAAAGACAGGCATGACAGTATCAGAGGAGATGTAGCATGGGAGCTCATGATGCATTGCCTAGAAGGACCCTTGAACCAGGGGCCCTGAAAAGCTGTAAATGGTAAAAGAGCAGCCTGGAGGCAAGCTGCCATGCCCAGGGCAGTTTTAGCCCAGGGAGATCAATTGTAGATTCTGACCTCCTTAACTCCAAGATAATATGCTTCTGTTGTTTTAAGCCATGCATTTCATGATAATTTGTTATAGTGGTGATGGGAAACTAATAGAGAGAATGGAAGATATTCTTTTCTTCCCAAAATATTTTTTAATTGAAAAATAGATTCTTCTTTCATACAATACATCCTGTGTACAGTTTCCCCTCCCCCCATTTCTCCCAGCTCCCCCCTCACTTCCTCTCTTCCCCAGATCCACTACCCCTGTGTTTCTTTAGAAAAGAACAGGCCTCCAAGAGACAACAGCCAAACATGACAAAACAAGATACAATAAGACAAGGCAAAAGTCCTCATATGGAGGCTGGATAAGGAAACCAATAGGAGGAAAGAGTCCCAAGAGCAGGCAAAAGAGTCAGAAACACACCCACTCTCACTGTTAGGAGTCCCACAAAAGCTCAGAGCTAATAGCCATAACATATACACAGAGGACCAAATGCAGACCTATGCAGGCCTGGTGCTTGCCGCTTCAGTCTCTGTGAGCCCATATGAGCCCTGCTTAGTTGATTCAGTGGGCCATGTTCTCCCAGTGGCCTCCATCCCCTCCGGCTGTTAGACTTTTCCCCTTGAAAAGATTCCAGACCTGATTCCTTGGAGTGTTTTCCCGTCTGCTTTTACTCTTCCCCATTCTCTTCCCACGCTGGTGATTCTGTGGCTTTAGGAAATGTTTAGTACGATCAGGTCTTTGTTGAGGAACAAGGGTGGGAAGAAGGTAAATCAGGGTGCAGTTTGTGGTCTGAAGAACACTTTCTCTAAATGGATTTCTTCTGCTAAAGGCAGGCCATGTACCTGGCTTCAGTGTTTCCACAGGACATTGTTTACACTGCAGGTCTTCAGGTTTCTGTTTTACCTTTGTTGCCTTCCTTTTGTCCTGAGGAAGGTCTAGTCCATAGACACAGTGGCCTTGCTCCCAAGTCCTGCTGGCTTGTAATGACCAGTTATATCAGGGCCTGGGTACTTTTTCCAGAATGACCTGTGTGTTTCCTGCCTGGAGTCAAGGGGTGCTCTGAGTTGCTGTGTCTCTTCTTGGCTTCACCAGTTCTAATGCTTGCTCAGTGGTTTGTGGTTTGTGGTCATGTCTGCTTGATTCATTGGAGGTGGAATATATTTCTGTTTCTGATTCTCTTTCTCTCTTTCCTTTTTCATTGTTTTTGGGGCTTTCAAAGAAAATGTGGAGGAGTAAATTGTTCACTAAATGCTGGGAAGCTGTTATCTGGTGGGTGACTATGTACATGTTCAGAATTTTGTTTTTCAATTTTGGGGACACCTTGTGCTTTGAGAAGGAGAAATGGGTCATCATGTGCATGAGGGCTGGGCATTGTTTATGAATGCTGGGGTAGAGTTGTGTTTTACTCCTGAATGCTTCTTCACAAAAACTCTTCTGTTACATTAGACAAGCTATTGTACTAGAGATTTGGCATCCCCAAGAGCCAGCCTGGCCCCTCCTTGCACAGCAGCTTGGAGGAAAGGGAAACAGGCAAGTACTANACTGGGCATCTGTACCCCTCCTCCTAGGCCACAGAGCACCCTGCCTAGTTCACGTGGCCTTGCAGTGACCACATGTGCCTAGAATCCAAGTGAACTTTTGGAGCCA
The DNA here is from genome assembly GCA_001675575.1 of Neotoma lepida. Classification (NCBI taxonomy): domain Eukaryota; kingdom Metazoa; phylum Chordata; class Mammalia; order Rodentia; family Cricetidae; genus Neotoma; species Neotoma lepida. Next base: position 132,373 of record LZPO01055296.1, read on the forward strand.
ATCCATAAAACCTTGAATGAACATTTACTGCTATAATAATTTCATTAACTCATAAATTTATATCCATTAGTTTTTTTTTCCATAATGTCTAAGTAGCAAGATGGGCTACCACTGGTTGCCAAGCGCTTTGCCGACATTATCTAGTGAAGTTGCATGCTTCCTGTGAGGGAGGTATAGTGTTCATCCTGACCTCAGAGATAACTCACCAAAGTGGACAATTGTTGGTTTCCTCTTCTACTCTATGCAAAATATCTTTGTAAACGTCTATTTACTCCTTTATATCAAGGAGCTAACTTGCTGGGTTGACTTGAAACTTAGGAGCTTTGTGTGTTCTCTGATGAACAATTGTACACGCACACTATATTCTGTCTGTAGTTTTCTTGCAGTATAACTCATGTTTGTTTTAAATACTCAAAATAGTTTCATGTTAAAAAAAAACTCTCAAGTTTGCAGAATTTCTTTAGAAGATTATGGCGTCTTAGAAGTGGGATGTCCTCAGTTCTAAGGAATGAGAGCTGGTAGAGATTTTGACTCAGCCCAGCCTGCTATGGACTCTCCTTTGTGAAGCCATTTTAGCCTGTTGCCTCTAGGGCACCTGCCAGCCAATTGGTGTAGATGGGAGAGAGCAGCTTCCCTACCTGTCTGGGATACATCTGCCATACCTTAGAATGAGGATGAGCTGAATCTCAGCATACTTTCCTTCTTTCTCCAAGTGCCTCCTGGTCTCTGGAGTACACTGGGACTCTCACTCATGAAATGAAGAATTGGTGGACCATGACTTCATAGAAGCTGGGAGTCTGAGTCCTGGCATCTCTGTCAACAGGGGGTCTGTAGAACCTAGGGACCAGTTCAAATCTTTAACTCCATCATGGTGCTGGTATCAATATGGAGAAGCAGCAAGTTATAAGCAGGCATTTGGAAAAGACCGTATCCCACAACTGTACAACCAGAACATCTGAGGATATAGGAAATAGGACTGTCCTGATGTCTGGATACCTAGGGAGATAAGAGAATAAGTCACATTTCTGAGCTCCCTAGGACTCCCTCAAGTAGAGGACANATCCCTGTCATTGGTTCTGGAACATGTTAGGCATAGTTTTTCACAAGCCGCCTGTCACCTCATTTCCTTTCTTCCCCTCCATGCAACCATTTATTGGCCTTTTATCTTCTGCTTTGGGTGCTTTTTCTCGTGTCAACTCTAATCCCCGTTGGCACTTTCTCAGAAATTTACTCAACACCGTCTTCTTCTTTACTAACCTGCCCTCTACATACAGGCTGGGCATGTCTGACTATGGTTTTGTTTCTGTCAGTCCCCCACAGACATTGTGGACCATTTTGTATGTTGACTCCTTGAGTTGGAGGTTTTGAATACCAAGAGACACTTTGGGCTGAAGGTCCACTCTGGCTGAACAATTTTAAAGTTATTTAGTGTGGTTGTGTATGTGCCAAGACATGGATATGCCATTGTATGCATCAAGTCCGAGGAGAACTCAGAGAGATCAGAGGTGGGAGTCAGTTTTCTTCTTCTACCAAGTGATTGAGCTGAAGTCATCAGGCTGCAGCACCTTTATCTGCTGATTCATTGAGACGGTCCTCTGGCTGGGCCTTTTGTTGGTGTGTCCGTACAGTGAGGGTTATGGAAGTGCTCTGTATGCATGAGAGGACAGGGCTGAGCACAGATCTGAGATTCTGGGGGCCTATGTGTTGGTGCTATACAGATATAAATGGCTTGGGAAGTGGACCCATAGGTAGATGGGTCAGGACTGGTACATTTGTGTGCCAAGGNTTGAGAGAGCCCAGTGGGCAAGTGGCAGTTCTCAGATCTGCCTGTGGTTGGTAAACATTTGGGCCCATCAGAGAGCTCTGCTGAACAGACAGAGGCAAAAGATGTGTTGTGTTTTCTGAAAGTCCATTTTCATGTTATTACATCAAAAGATTGAAAATGCAAATTTCAGGCTGAGTATGGTGGCACATGCCTTTAATCCCAGCACTCTGGAGGCAGAGGTAGGCAGATGTCTTATCAGTTCAAGTCCACCCTGATCTACATAGAGAGTTCCAGGACAGCCATGGCTCCACTGAGAGACCCTGTCTCAACCAATCAAACAGATAGACAAACAAAATGCAAATCTGTGTGTAAACCAGCATGTGATACATTGGGATATGACTACTGAGTTAGGGCACAGAAAGAGGATGATTCTGAAGCCGGTTAATATGGTTGATATCTACTCGAGGTTTTATAACTTCTTCAAGCCCAATTATAGGAAAAATTCAAACTACAGAACATTTTATAAGTTCTGTGTTAGATACTCCCCCAAGCAGACTGACCTGCATATACCCTTTGTCTCAGCCATACAGTGCATGGCTTCTGTGTCCCTACTTTGGCTGAAGCCTTTCTCTAGGTGCCCAATGTGGCTTTCATTCAAAGATCTAACCCCTGCCTTCCCTCAGCGCCCTCCTTCTGTAGTCCCTTGCTCCTGAATCTTTCCCTGCAGGCATGACACTGCATCTATAAGTCATGACCCCCTATCACAGAATGAATGGCCTCCAAAGAACTCTGCAGTGGAGGTCTTAGGTCCTGAAGGGTAGGTTGCAGTCTTCTCAGTATGGGGCGCCTTCATCAAGATCAGAGTGCTTGTTTAGATTTCTCCATGAAGCTCCTCACACACTGCAGTTCTTTATACCTTCAGTGCCCCTCATAACTTTGCACTACTCCCCTACGCCCCTCCTATATTCTGATTTGGAAATCCAAAGTTATTTTAATGCTTCATTAGAGTAGAGTGTGCATTATTAAACCACCGGAGCTTAAGAGATAGTCTCCTTTTCCAGCCTCAAAAGGTAGGAACACTATCTGTTGTCGTTAGTAGAGGATAGACTTCACCTTGGTGCTTACTGTTCATACCTCCCTACACATGCCATTATACATTTCTGGCACACTCTCAGAATCAATTAGGTGTGTGCAATGGCCCACACAGCCACTGTGCTTCTGTGAATTGATAATGAGGTGAGATTGTCTCGGGAGCACTTAACACGGATGGTGTTTTGAAGGGTCATACATGTATGGAAAGTTACTCTGTAGTCCGACCACACCCTTTGCTACTCTGACATGCAATGCCAGCTTCCTTATAGACTCAGCCACCCACATGTTCAGGCGGTCACAAGATCTGCTGGGAGTTCTGCTTCTGTATAGCCTGAGGGAGGGCAGAGTCTGGTCTTTCACTAATTTGTCCAGCAGGGACTAATGACAACTTTCAGTATTTTGTGACATCTATCTCTACAATTAATCTGTTGCTTAAATCTCCTTGCTTCTGGTTTTGTCAAACTTTCTTTTGTAAGGTAGTACATGTCCTTCTAAAGCAGCTGTTGACAACAAAATCATCATGTATGCAGAGAATGTTTTATCCGGTTGGTGTATCTGGTACTGTCTTGGTAGGCTTGCATACACATGTGTGCGTATGGTGCTGGATGTCATTCTAGGACTGCATCTCTGCTTTATTGAGGCAGACATCTCATTGAACCTAGAGTTTGCTAATTCAGCTAGACTGACTGGCCAGCAAGCCCCAAGGTTCCTCCTGTTTCTCCCTCCCCAGATCTGGGATTACAGACACATGTTACTGCCCATGGCTGCTTGGGATCTGAGTTAGATCACACACTTTTAAGATCCATCTTTTAAGCTCCCCTCCCCCCAGTTGGTATTTTCTTTCTCGAGCATGCCATTAAATCTCCTGCTCAAATAATGGCTTTGGTGGCTACACAGTCCTACACTGAGTGAGTGGGTTGTGGTTGCCTAAGGGATTATTGATTGAGGCTTGCCAAGGGAGGGTATGGTGGCTTCAATATGGACATGCTCCAGGAAGAAATTCTGAATTCCCCCTGCAGCCTGGCAGGTCCTCATGAACTGCAGTTCCTGCCCACTGCTATCTGGTGTCACCATTCCCCTCTAGTCCTGTTCTCTGGGGTGTTCTGCGGCTCCCTCACCACTTTCCATCTGATTTCTGCCCTGTTCTCATTCCAGCTTTCTAAACTAGGTCCTTGGCAGCGTACCCCAGATGTTGACAGTCCTTTTTCTATGAGCCTTTACAAAAAAATGGTGGTGGTGGGGGGACGTGACTGGCTAGTGGGCAAACTTGTGCCTGAGATGAGTTCCTAAAAGTGTCATTACTTGGGATTTTGAATGGGGACATGTTAAAGAGTTAGTCAAACATCTGGGAATAAGAGCAGAGGAGATGGCGGGAAATGGAGTCTGGAAGGATGCGGATGACAGATTTGTAGGATTGCATGTGAGGCAGGAGGTCCTGCCCAGTATGGGGGAGCAAGACCAGCAGTTGTGTGTGAGGGGAACTCTCTGGAGCCAGGCTCTAGGCCCGGTGCTCCAGTGCTGATGTCAGACTCTTCAGCCATGTTGGGAGCACAGCTCCAGCAGATCTTTGAGGTTAGAGCCTACACTGCCCTGTGCACAGANCCAGCTACAGGAATGAGGCATGTGCAGAAGTGCTGACAGGCTCCCTGAGGAGGAGAACTAGATGTCATAGACTCTTCAGGCTGCTCCCTCCTTAGTCTTTCACTGAATGGGTGATCCCAGCATAATAGCTAGTCTTCGATCACTAAATGCTGTGTGGTTGCCCTGTCCAGAGCCATCTGCCTGTCTACTGAAAACATGTTATACAATCCAAGCCAGTGTGCAGCCAGCTCCACAGAGGACAGGAGCAGGGCAGTGGGTACATGAGAATGCCAGGCTGGCCAGATGGTTCTCGTGTATGCCTGTTCCTTTCTATATATTTGAGGGCTCTGGGATAGAGGAAGTGGGTACCTCTTTCAATCTGAAGCACAGAACAAGATGTGTGCAGGGTCACCAGGGAAGCAGGTTTCTGCCTTCCCTTGGAAGTAGTAGGATGCCTCCTGCCTTGCCTGGTTGGGACAACTGGCACAATGAAAAGTCATACTTTTTATTGTCATTGTTTTAAAACCATCAGTAAGATGGGAACAAGAAGATGTTAGGAGGCAAGAAAGTAGCCTGCTCTTACACTATCTCAGGGCCTCACCACTAAGGAGGCTGCTGATCAAAGACTGTGAGAAGCAGAGTCAGTACAGGAGGCTTTCAGCTTGCCGTGGACTGTCCGATATGAGCCTGTGGGACGTGACTTCTTATGGCTGCTGTCCAGGATGCTATTGTCCCTAGCCCATTGGTGGGGACACAGGCTATAATGTGGTCCCTGAGTCAGTGTGGAGCCCTGAGAGACAGGTCCTGGCCTGGCAGAGTCATCATTCCCTGCCTCCTTCTGAGGAGTTGCCTAACTGTCTGGCACCAAGTAATTGCCTTTATGGAAGGCTGGAAGTGTTTGCTTTGGTTTCTGATATTTTTATTTAGCAGAATGGACTGTGTGTAGGCATTCCAACCCTTTAAGGGGTACTGTGGCAGAGGTCCCCTCAGTACTTCTGGGAGTTGTGCATGAGGACCCAGGAGACCCTGCATGTACTTTTGGATCAAGGTGACAAGAAACAAAGGACATACATCTCTGGTGTCACCAGAAAACAGAGGCTTGTAGAACTAGTTTGAGCTTCTAGATTTTCTGTTCTATTGGATCTTGTGCTGCTATGTGGGTGACTGGGCTGTAAACATCAAAGGGTAAGAGGAAGAAGCATGGAAGGAGGGAGCAGGCAGGATGGCCAGTCTCCTGACCACAGGCTCCCAGTGTGATGTGTAGTCTGAGAACTCAGGAGAGACACTATGGAAGATGTCCCCAAATAATGGGATGGTCAAGGCTTTCTGTTTTCATATTTACTTGGTATGAACATGTCCTTGGAACTTGGAGTATGCTTTGCAGAAAGGTTTAATAAACTCTGATTTGAAATCTTTCATGCATAAGGTTGTGGCCCTCCTGGCCTAGAGGGACATCCTCACCAGGGCTAATGTGGTTTAGCTGGGAGTGATGGTGACTCTCCCGGCCCTGCAGGCCTTAAGGATTGCTTTGATGAGAGAGAGCAGGGTACCTGCCCTGCTGGGACAGACGTGTGCTCCTGGGCTTTTGCCAACCCTTGACCTGCTATGTGTGAGTTATGGACAGCACTACTGAAAAACTAAAACAAACAAAAAAACCCACACATGCACAAACAAAACAACCAGCAGGCCCAAAACAATGACTGTGGCATGTCCAGGATTTGTTCATTGTCACCCAGCTTAGAAGGGGTGGGTAATGGGGCCCTGCCAAGCAGTGGCTCATCGTGATATATCCACAGATGTTTGCAGAAAACAAGGTTACTGCCTTGTTTCTGGCCCGAGCAGGAAGCAGTAATTATGTTCCATGGGAACTATAGATTTTACTTTAGAGGGAGTACTTACTTAAGGGAAGGCTGGAAAATAGTGTTGATGAGGAAGGAGAAATCCATATCAGAATGTTATATTTAAATATGGAAATAATNCATATACATAAATACATATATAATAACATGAATATAGAGAACAAAATAATAGAACTAGAACACACATGCACACACACACACACAGACCATATATGTCTAGCAGTGTTGAGAATGGATTTGAGGGCCTCTTGCCTGCTAGATTTTCCCTTGAGCCCTAAGGAGAGTGATGTAGTAGGACAGGCTTCCAGTCCGTATCAGCTTTGAGGACAGAGCAAAGGACCAATCAAAAGGTCCTCTTTTCCTAGCATCTTTACCTAACAGGAACTGATGTCTACATAGCAGCTCAGTGGTACAGGGAAGGGGAGCAGCAGTTGAAGATGTTCATGTGCACTGTTGGCCAGAAATTAACTAAAATGTGCATTGCACTGGAGTTGAAGGTTTTCAGAGCTGTTAACAAGTGCAAACTCATGGCTAAGAACCCTGGACCTAGCAATGAACCTGGGATTCTCATCTGTTCAGCTCTTGCTTAAATCGTAAGAGACATGCTTTAAATAGGAAAACAGCAATGTCACTTAAAGGCACTCTCCTGGCCTAAGTAGGTCAGGGTTTTGTCGTAGTTTTAAGGAGATCACAGGTGAGTCACAGTAAATTCAGAGAGTCACGAATCTCATCAGAATTCAGCATGTGTTTTTGGTTTTGCCATATAGCACACTTTAAATCCTGGCCAGCTCAGTTTCTCTCTGCTCCCGCCCCACATCCTGGCCCCACACAGAGAATTCACAGTATACTCTGTTGAAGCCAGCTACCTGAGGGACTTGCCCCAGTCTTGGCTGTGAAAACCTGTCCTCTTGTTAGCTTAACTGGTAGAAAAACAAGACTTGAGACAAGGCCTGGGTCACCCCATCAATAAGTTCTCTTTTAACCTTGGCCATTTTATGCAGAAGGTTTTTTGTGGTCTGCCTATGCTTCAGTGAATGTCCACATACTGAATATGCCTATTATCCACACTTAGTTCAAGACACAGATTGGCATCAACCGTGGGTGCACCACCAACTTTCCAGTCCCATCAGCAGCTAACCACTGTCCTTTTCTGACTGCAATGACTTGCCTTACCTATTTAGTTCTTTGCACAGGGACTCTATGGTATGTAAACTTTTCCAACCAGCACCTGTCACTCAGGACTGTGTGGGGCCTGTACGGGTCCTTGTGTGTAGCTGTGATAATTAGTCNTCATTCACACTGAGTGAGAATGCAGTGTGCACTGGGATGTGGGGTAGCTTCCACTCTGTACTGTCATGAACCCTTTGGTCATTCTAGACCATGTTTTTGGTGAGCACCTGGACACACTGTTGGATGCAGGAGCAGGAGTTCTGGGTCACAGTTATACATATCATCAGCCAGGACATTACCTAGCTCTTCAAAACTTCTTTCTCCAGTAGGTAAAAGGAAGGATGAGGTTTTCCAGGCAGCACGAATTGGGTTAGGGAGGCTATGGTGTGCACTGGAGTTGACACTGTGTCAAGCAGGGATCCAAAGACACTTTAGTAAGCAATTATTCCTGGAGATCTGAGGGAAGAGGATGAGTATCTGGAGGTTCACCTTTCTGAGGACATTTTGTTCCTACGCCTGTTTGTATAGCTCTTATCTTTACTGAGCTCAGTGTCTTCTAGCAGAGTATGCCCTGCCCCTTGTAAGCTAACCNAGGCAGATATAAGGAGTCCATGACGTGGGCAGGAGAATGGAACCACTGAAGTGCTATTATGCATTTGTCATTTATGATCCAGAAGCTTTGCTGTGCACTAAGAAGTCTCAGGGCAACTTCTGGAAGCTAAGATCACTGAGTTCGGGAGCTGCATATCTGAGGCAGCCCCAAATTGGTTCAGACTACACCTTTTGTTAGGATCACCTCCCATACTCTAAAGCAGGCTAGAACAGAAGCAACAGTACCCTATTATATAGATGGTGAAGTGGAGATCCAAGGGACTTTAACCAGTGACTTTATCTGAGTAAGAAGAGGGCTGGGCTCAGCCTAGGTCTGTTGACCACAAACCTGGTGAAATTCTGCCACTCAGCAACCCCTTTCTCTTTGTACATAGTGTATTGCCGNTATCTATGGCCACCAGCACTCTGAGCGTAGGCAGAACCAGTCCAGTTGGTCTCTCCCTGGGGCTGAGCGGGATGGTGAATGTCGAGGCCCAGCCCCCAATCCCCTGGGGTTAAACATACTGGACCGGGAGTCTGTCAAAGCAGGAACTCTTTTTATTAAATCAGGCATTGCTTATAAAGGGTAGGGTGAAGGGGAAGGGGTCTTGGGGTGACGTGGGATGGGGTAAGGGGTAGAGGGCCAATGAGATTTTTTCACAATAGTGGTAGTTAGGTAGAGGCGGTCTTGGTGGTCAGGCTGTGCTGAGTCACTCCTAGGCGGGAGTTGTGGTCCAGAGACAGGTCACCAAACTCGAGTTAGGCTCAGGAAGTTACACTGGGCCTCACAGACCCCACAATACTCGAGTTAGGCTCAGGAAGTTACACTGGGNTCTCACGCCTGGGCCTTATGAGGCCCAACAGCGTATGACTGAAGGTAGAGATTTTATGAAAAATGTCCTAGGTCTACCTAAACAACAGGTCATCTGGTGTTTCTCTGGGTTTGTTTGCCTTTGCAATATCCATACCATACAGATGACAACATTGTTTTACAACAAACCATATCAGGCAGCCATGTCCATGCTAAGCCAAGCTTAGGCTAGAGGGGAGAGATGGAAAAAAAATGGCCTGGTTTTGAGACCTGGTTCTTATGAGACTTATGGGAACTGATGTGGAGGGATAGAAGGAGTTGTGGGGGCTTTTGCCAAGGTGACTTGATCCCTGGGATGG
>LZPO01055297.1:18132-28532 GCA_001675575.1 Neotoma lepida
TATTCCCACCTCTTCCAAAGCAAGGTCTCCCATGAAGAGTCCCCAGAGCCTGGTACATTCAGCTGAGGCAGGTCTAAGACCCTCCTCCCTGCGCTAAGGCTGCATTAGGTGTCCCACCATAGGTACTGGGCTTCAAAATACCAGCTCATGCACCTGGGATGGATCCTGATCTCATTTCCTGAGGGCCCCCTAAAGAGTTCAAGGTAGACCTCTTTGTCAAGTATCTGGAGAACCCAGTCCAGTATCACCCCATGAGGTTTTCTGGAACCGATTTCCAGTCCTCTCCAAGAACAGCACATATTGCTGTCAACTGCCAGGCTCTCTGCATTTTATTATGTTCACAAAACTTCTTGAGCATCTTTTGGATTTCTTTACTATTACCCCTGGCACACTGCACTTTGTCAGGATTGGTCTGACAGAAAGTGGGACAAGCTTTGTAAATGGAACACAAGGAAGATCTGAAGAAATCATGACTGTGAAATGAGACTCAGTTGAGTTTGAAGGGCTTTGGACAACAAATGTGCACCCTGATGGAATCTGTCTAATGGACAAATAGTCAGATACTGTCAGGGGGTCCTCTCTCCATTTTGTTCCCCAAAATGGTCAGATATCATCCGTGAGACTTTCTCTCAAGCACAGCTCTGGAGACTGGCCAGTTATAGCTGACTCACATCAGCCCAGGTGCATGATGAAGGCAAGGCAAGGGACCCTTCATTGTGCATGCAGAAAACACTCAGGATGGTGTAAGATCTTGCTATATTTGCTTAAACACCACAGTGAGCTCTGGGGATTCATTGGGGAATGTGGAGAGATCCTAGCATGGATGCTCTTGGGAACAGGTCATTCATACCATCCTGTACCTGGAGTGTGCGAAGAACCCCTTTAACCACCTGCCAAAGTAGAGGGTGTATTCATGGGAGAGGGATTTAAGCCTTCCCTGAGTTTCCCATGCTTCTGAGCAAGTTTGTGAAGCAAGGTGTTCATCAGTGTAGGAAGGGGAAGCAGAAAGTAAGCTCTGTGGGGAGGGAGGTAAGAAAGAGGAGGGAACCCTGAGGCTGCTGGGCAAGAGACTTGATGGGCAAGGGGGAGATGAGCCAGAGTAGTTGGATGTTGAACAGGGAGTCATGGGTACAAAGAATATGTCATCAAAGATGTCCTCTGGGGCTAGCTCTAGGAGACAGTGGACACTGTGTGGGGAACCTGGTGAGGTATATATAGCATCTGTCATTCCCATGAGTCTTGTTTCTAGGCTATGGAAGTGTGAATATGAGAAATCTCACAGTCACATCACAAAATACCACAGAGGAAGTAGAATTGAGATACAATTAGAGGTCAGTGTGTTTCTAGAAGGTCAGGGTTCTTGGGCTGGGAGCAGGTATAAAGGACAAACTTTGGCCCAAAGGAAAGTACTTCTTTTTTCTTTTCTCAGAGTCTTGGCATTAAAATGAGACCAAATTTGGAGACTATAACCTGGACATGGGGTAACAGAGGTAGAGGTATCGAGAACCAAATGCGTTCTGCCAGAACTATAATATACTCTCACTGAAGGGGGCCATCAGGGCAATACAGGAACTCCCTGTTAGGGAGGGGTGAGAACCAGTCTCAGCACACAGACTCCTGAAGGACTACAACTTTCTGGGGATTCTCAGGAAAAGGAGGACCCTCTCAGCCACAGATTAGATGAGAGGAAATAGGGACACAATGGCCTAGGAGAAGAGAAAAACGTGGTGGCTGACTGAGGGTCTCTTGGATCAGGAAGCTTGGCTGGGAAGAGAAAGTAGCAGGGCAACCAAGCATCCTAGCCATGCATTCTGCTCCCTCCTCTTCTGAAGACTGGCAGCAAAGGCTGCCTAGCCTGGGAAAAGGAGTGAGGCAAGAGCAGGGAGAGGGAGTTTAGAAGATACATGTCCCTTTGCCCTGGATGAGCTGTCCCTGTCCCCACACCATACTCTAAGGTGAGAGCAGCTTCCAGTAAGAAGAAGAGCAGCTCCTTACCCTGGGGACTCTAGTGGATTATCCTCCTTTGCCATTGCATTCAAGTCCCCAAAATGTCAAGATGGTCAGGGGCTGTCTCCTGCCAGTGGGAAGTCCTTCTTGCACAAAGAGCCAAAAGGAACTCCAGATCTCTGTCTTGAGGTACAGTGACTGTGATCTGGATTATTGGATCTGAAAAGATCAGCTGTCCCTCCTGTGACTGACTGACCAGTTGGTGAGCAGTTCCAGGNNTCATTNGGANTCAGTCTCTAAATTGTTTAAANAAGATGCCACAAGNCACTGNGTCANTTCAAAGAAGAGTCTGNTGGCTGGAGAGTAGCAGGCTTTGCCTTTTATTTTGTGTTCTGTCTTTCTGTCTCTCTCCATCTCTTTGTCATGCTCTCCATGTGTATCCTGTCCCACAAAGAAATGATGGCTGTGGTTGAGTGTGTCCCCTAATGCTCACAGGATAGAAGCTTTGTCCTCTCAGGAGTAGCGACAGGAGTTGGTGAGATGCTTAGAGGTGGGAGTGGGGATGAAGAAGTGAAGTTAAGGCCAGTTTGCCATCAGAAGGTCTTCTATGTATGTCTGTGTTGTTTCTGTGGATGTCTTATGTGAGCAGATACACGTTTGTGTGTGGGGGTGTGTGCATGTGCCCAAGAGGAAATGTGTATTGGTTACGACTTCCACACATGCTTCAGGCATTGGCCACCTTGTTCATGGAGACAGCATTTGCAGGTATTATAGTTCATGCTTAGTCTGGCCTTCCTGGGCTGTGATCCCAACCAACTTACCCACCAGTCTGGACTTCACCAGATCTAGGATCCTGAGGGTAATCTGCCATGCCTGGCTCTTCCCACTGAACTCAGGCACTCATGTTTGTGCTGCAAGCGCCTTAGTGTCTGAGCTGACTCCCAGACCTTTCAAAATGGCATTTCACAGATCTCTCATGAGCCTGCACAGGTTTTGTGCTTGCTTTCTGAACTGTTGTGAGTTCATTCGTGCAGCTGCTCTTGGATGTGCACACATCCAAGAAATCTCAGGCAACACAAATTGATCTTGAAAGGCTTAAAAGAACAAAAAAGGCTTCAAATTTAGATGAATGTAAAAAGTTGGGTGAACAGTTGGGGGGAAGGGGGTGGAGATGATGAAAACAAATTGTATGAAAAGCTCAAAGAACTAGTAATGGTAATTTTAAAGGTATTTGATAGAGGTCATGGTCCCTCAGATCTTCTCCCATTTCCTGTCTCAAATGAGTGTCCTGTCACCCTGTCATATGTACTCTTACAAAGAGCTGAAGCTTTGCTGCCTGGACTCTCTGTCTCTCAAACTGTGACCGAAATAAACATTGGAATGAGGTATGCAGTGTAGTCATTCTTTACTGGAAGTAGAGTTTTATTTGGAGTGAGTCTCTTCATCCAACACGTAATAATGCCATCACGTTTCCAGTCACAGTGTATTTCTTAAGTCCACAGTGCAAAGGTTTCCTGTGATGCTTACTGAGCAGAGGAATTCTAGGAAAGAGAACACATGAAAATCAGAGTCCAGGGAACAACAAGATGGTAAACTGATGTGTGCACAAGACTTTTGACCTGTGTAGCGTTCCTGGATCCCATGTGGTAGAAGGAGAGAACAGACTCCAGTGTTGTTCTCTAATATTCACATATGAGTGCCATGGCATGACATCTGTGAACACACACACACACACACACACACACACACACACACACACACACTTTCGAAATGCAAGAATATAATCAGAAAAATTAGAAATTATATTCTGGAAAGCACTTGAGATCACAACACCCAGGAAAGACACCATCTTCAGGTGCCCAGGTGCCTAGGAACATAAGAAAGCTAGTTTGCACACTGATGTTTGCTCTACCCAATGCCTTTCCTCTGCCAAGTACTGAGGTAATGAAGGACAAAAGGTTTCTGCAGGCTGACAGAGAACCCAAGAACGGCTTGCTGGTGAGCCACTTCTTCCTATGCACGTGCACTTCACTCTAAAATGTGATGTTCCTTCCTGGATCCCCTCAGTTGTCTCAACTGAAAGAAGAATTACATTCCATGTCCCTCACATGCAAGAGACCTAGACAGGATCAGGGATGTTGTGGTCCTTTGCTCTAAAGATGTGTCTCTTTGTTCTCCAGACTACTTGGAAGTCAACTCCACATTGTGCGGATCTAGGGGTACAAGCCTGACTCTGAGACGTGTGTATCCCTACCTCTTCCTAGAGGACTCCCCTTAGTAGCTGCTAGGCAAAGATGCCAATCAGGCAAGCAACAGTCCCACTTGGACAGTGCGTATATGAGCTCATACCACCATTAATATATTACTGGAGGTGTGTGGGTTTGGGGATTCACTGTCTTGCTAGAAGGGTCCCTGTCGAGACAGCAGGGTAAGCATTTTGAAGGACTCAAAGCAGTGTTTCTTTCTCTGTCCTTTCCCCTGGTATCCGTGTTTTCAGTACCTAATGCCTACACTGCCCTGAAGCCCTGTAGACTGACCATTGACTTCTGCAAAGAGAGGCTTCTCCCTCCCACAATTTCATCTGTCTTATGTACCCAAACACCACAAAGCAAGGACATCCATTGAACTTCGAAGTTTGTTGAGCAGTTTCAGTATCCTACCACCAGCATCAACACATCTGGAGGCCGAACCTCAGATAAGGCTCAGTAAGCCAGCAGTGGACAGAAAGGTTGAGGGCCATCATCAAGAAAGCAAGAAAAGCTCTAACCCCATGAGGATGCTCTTTCCAAGGACATCACCAACACCTTCCCACCCTCACCTGCACAGTACTCAGTTCACCATGTGTCCTATGTTGCATGTGTTCTGTAGCACAGGGCTTACCATGAGACCTCACTATAAATGGGGATAGTCACATGTAAAGGTTAGTGTCTGTGCTGTCTTAGTTAGGGTTTGCTTGCTGTGAAGAGACACCATGACTGTGGAAACCCTTACAAAGGAAAAGCTTTCACTCTGGCTGGCTTAACATTTCAGAGGTTTAGCCAATTATCATCATGGTGGGAAGCATGGCAGCATGCAGGCAGACATGGTGCTGGAGAGGTAGCTGAGAGTTCTACATCTGGATCCTCAGGCAGCAGGAAGAGACAGTGAGTGAGCCACTAGGCCTGGCTTGAGCTTTTGAGATTTCAAAGCCCACCCCCCAGTGACAGACTTCTCACAACAAGGCCACAGCTACTCCAACAAGGCCATGCCTCCAATAATGCCATTCCCTATGAGTCTATGCTGGCCATTTTCTTTCAGACCACCACAGTAGGAATAGCACCCATTGATTGGACATACTCATGACTGTTTCCACGCTGAGCTGGGTGTATAGGTCTCATCTTTAATCTCAGAATAGAAGACCCAGAGGCAGAGAGATCTCTGTGAATTTTCTTCTGCTCTGGTCTATTTATGAATCTCTGGGACAGGCACAGCCACACAGTGTTGCTCAAACCCAAAACTGAACACAATGGAGACTGAAGGCAGAATGCCTGGGTTCTCCTATCCCATCCCACTAACTTTCATGTCCTCTAAGCTTGTTCCAACTTCTTTCCTCTCAGAGCTTGATATTTACATTTGGTCACATGTACACTGTGGTGGTACCCACATGCAGTGCTTCTCTATAGGGTTGAGTAGATCAGACATATGAAAGTGGTAAATTTTGGCTCATGATACTAGACAGGCAGGATGGAATATAACACCTCAGGGGCATTCATCATGTCCTCCATCCTTTCCTTGACAGGCACCTTCATGGTGTCTATCCATTTCAGTCTTCAGTTCCACCTGAGTCCATGAGTTAGAGCAATGGCAGGTAGCCCATTTACTTTATTCCCTTTTCCCCCTTGATTTTGGTGACAAACATGAATGGGAACTGTAGCTCTCAAGTTCCATGGTGAAATTCTGCTTGAGATACATTGTTCATGCTTTTGAAGTCAACACTCAGGGTACATCTGTCAGTGATTTTACTTGGCATTCAGCTCTGCAAACTTCACCATGAGGAGCAACTTATTTTGTCATCGTGAAAATGATATTACCATTTTTAGGTTCCACACACAGTGGGGGCATGCAGTATACATGGGTATATACACATATATATGTCTATGTATATGTCTATGCATATATATATATATACATATGTAATCAAGCTCCTTGAACTTAACATTACATCTTCTGAGTGAATATATGGTGTGTAAAGTATCACAATTTCCTCTGTTCTGTGCCCTAACAACCTAACAAGACAGACTGAGAGAGAGAGATGGGGGGTGAGGGAGAGGTGCTGTCTGCAATCTTGAGAAATCCTTTGTGTAACCATCAGACCATATATTCTGAGCTTGTTCCATTTTAGCACTTTTGTGNAACCATCTGTACATGCACTATAACAGGGCAGTCAGCACAGAAAGCATAGCATCTGTGTGACACTGGAACCAGGGCTACACAGGTGTTCACACCCTTCTCTGTGTTACTAGCACGAGGAAAGGAACTGCCCCATCTGTACACTCTCACTGAGAATACAATGGGCCCTGTAGCTGATGGCCAGAGTCCATGTCCTTGTCCTCTCTTTTTTTGCTTCTCACAAACAGTCTCAGAGCATCTTCAGGAAACTCCTAATGTTGAGAAGGCTCTGAAATGCTGAGAATGCTCCCCCACACTCTTGCTTCAGGCCTGGGTCCTGTAGAATGAGGCTGGTCATGTGGCAGTCTCCATGTGCCCTGGCTCTCTCTGCTGGTAACCTAGGCAACCACCTGCACTCCATCCTGTCAAAAAAGTCTCTTTTTCTCCCAGGTTATTGATTTTCTCTGGCACAGCGGTTTCAGGATGAAATTAACAACCTACACTTTTGCCACCACCTCCTGTCCAGAGACCTCACAGGGCCTCACACTGAGTCATTTCCTATAAGGAGCATGTATCTCCAACCTCTCATGAGAGAAAATCAGAGTGGGGCAATGGGGAAATATCNGTCTATTTCCAAAGGGCTGGGAGAGGTTGACACGACGCAGTCATAGAAGTAAATCATGTTTCCCTGATGAAAGTTATTCCAATGGCATCACCATGACAACTCCAATGAAGGCATAATTGGAGTCTCTCTTGAAGCACTAGCTTTTGAAATGTGCTTGAAGTTTGAGAGCAATAGCAACAGCACACCTAAGGCACAGGAAAGTGCTCAGGAAGATGCTGCCTGCCATCTTGTGAGTGTGAGAAACACATNCTGGTCTTCTCATGCAGGAAACAGCACACCAAAGAGTGTGAGGCAGGACGGGAGCACATTGTGCCTGGGGGCTTTACGACCCAGGAAAGGTCTGGTGTTATTTCTTGAAGGTAGGTTGCAATTAATTCAAAGTGTACAGCTCAGAGCTGGGGAGCCAGGTGGCTGGTAAAATGTCTGGCTCATAGGCAAGAGGGCCTGAGGTTGGATCCCCAAGCACTCACTCAAAACCAGGCCTGGCAGGAATGCCTCTAATCCTAGGGCTGCTAGGCAGAGAAGAAGATTCCTGGGACTCATTATCTACCTAATCAAGCCACACTGGTGACTTCCAGGATCCTGGGAGAGATCTGTCATGATGGAGAGGAAAAGAGCAACACACCCAGAATCAACCTTGGACCACCAGTCACACAGGCATGAGTGCCCACACTTGCCCACACCTGCAGGCATTCAGTCATACAGCACACATATGTAATTATACAGCTCAACCCCTGAAGCAGGACTAAGAAATGCAACTAAAGGAGGTAAAAATGATGAGTCAGTGGTCCCAGTTAAGTGAGAGCATCAACAGGATTCAAATAACCAAGGGCAGAGTAAAGGAGACTACCTGGTTCTACAAAAGACCACCCTTTAGGGGCAGCACAGAGCATGGGTGAGGGCTCCATTGACCACTAAGATGCCTGGGACAGAGTTTTGGCCAAGCCCTCAGTGTTGTTATCCATAGAAGGCATGGAGTTTTCCAGGGGGTGGGCAGTGGACCTGGCAGCTGAGCCTGGACCATCCTGCCAGAAGATCCTGCCTCCACCATGTCAACAGAGTCACAGCGGGTCCTGTTGTTGGTTGAGGTGGCTCACTTGACTATCCAGGGAGGGGGACTGTAGGCCACATGGTTCAGTAATCTCCTCCTACTCTGTCATCTCCTTCTGAAACTTTACCATTGTGTATTCTGAGGAGTGGTAGGTGGTGACTCTGCATGAAGAGGTGACATCAGGAAGACCACCAGGGAGGTGAAGAATCAGGTAGGGGAAGATGTGACAGGAGGAAATCACAGCACCTACTCCAAGACAGCCACTGTTGAAAAGGACAAAAGTAAGCATTGCTGTATCAAAGGGAGATACAGCACAAAGTAACAAGACAGACTTTACTGTGATGGAAATTTATCTTGTCACANATCAGTAGTGTAGCTTAGACCATGTGANACAAAACTCAACAATGTATTGAACAAACACGTNGACTCCTGGATTAGGGTGCAGATCACTACACAGTTTCTTCACCTCCCAAAATCTCTGACCAAACCACATGATGACATTCCAGTCCACATTAACAACAGGAGGCAGTCGGTCATAGAAGAGAACATGTTTTCACATTTGGAACAGGGCATTTCATGACCTCTGGTACAAGCACAGGGTACTACAGACTTACAAAAATCAAATCATTTCAATGTTGAAGTTAAAACATGCTTGTACACCCTGACACATCCCTCTGATCAGACAGAGGTACAGGTGCACTGTCCAGTGACTGCAGCTCAGGGGGCATGTGAGAAGGTAGGACTACAAACATCACATCAAGTGACAAGTCTCACAGAGTCTCCCCTTGTTGCCTAGAAGACAACAGGCTCTGCCTCTCATGGCCCAATGGCCAGGAAGGTTTATCCTGCCAGGGTGCCTTCACCCTCAGAGCTATTAAGGCACCCCATAATGGCTGGCAAGGACATGTTTCTGGGCCTCCATCAGCTCCCACTATCATTGAGAAGCTTTACACTGGGCACTGCACAGCTGTTGCTAAGCAGCAACCTGGAGCAGTGGCCAACTTCTTCATTTGAATAAGGCCCCCGCCCACCCCTCCTGTGTGGCATATAGGCATGTCAAATGCTGGTCCTCTTGCCAAATCAACAAGGGGTTCATTCTGCCCTCCCATCTGTTTTCCTGAATCATCAGAGTCTTAGCAGCTGAGAAACACAGAGCATGCACAGATCCCTAATAATACCACTAATAATCTTATAGAATACATTCCATTCCTGGCCCTTGACCAGTAAGAGCAAACTGAAGGGCAAACTGGCCTCCCTACCTTCCACTCTACAATATATTTATATCCAGGCATGGTTGTATACAGTGTCATTCCTAGAAAACATGGGACTCATGAAGACAGTCCCTACAAACATTTGCCACTTATCACCAGTGTCTGGTGATAACGATATTTACACCAATGTCTGGCAGTATAACAACACCACCCAAACCTTCCTTCAGTACAGTCCTTACCCACTTCCTAGACTGTCCTTCCTGACCCCAGCATGCATACTTGAGCTTCTTATCTCTTTGCTTCCTCGTCTACATGAGGCTATGCCTTTCCTGACCTGGCTCTGTGTCTTTAAGTGATTTTATTGAGCAGATGAAGAGGCAGGGCGTTGGGTGTGATGTGGTTATGAAATTCCAAGTCAACATCTGCTACGACAATAATTGAGTGAACACACGGGAATTCCTCCAGAGATCCAGGATTTGGTATGGCTAAGGAGGGACTCTTCTCTTGTTCCATGTAGGTTCACACCACTGGATATTTTACCCCATACAGCACATTAGGTAGCTGCTTTAAGCCTGCATTCCCTTACTTCAACTTCTGGAAGCTGCAAGTCAATCTGTCTCTCCTATCTAGAACATGCATCCCATCATACCTATAAAAAGGGGCCACTCAATAAACTGACATCAAGAAGACATATGGAAGACATACATATGTCTAATATGTGCATGTACACATACATATACATATGCACATACATATACATATATATATAATACATATACACACACATATGATGTTGGTTCTTTTTAACAGGAAGATGGAGGACATTGAGTTCCAAGGAAAATGAGTGAAAACTATCTGTGTGTGAATCACATCATGGGGGTTCAGGGAATCCTCGTACACAGTTTTCTTTTGTATTGGCTATCACACCCAAACACACCCACAAAGGCCTGCTTAAAGACATAAGCAGGCAAGTTGAAGCCTTTCCTAGGACAATTCCCATCATAGTACCAGTGTTGGGACTCATCCAAAGGCAGCTGACTGCCTTGATCTCAGAATGGTCCAGACCCCTGAGGGGGCCATGCTGCACTGTGTGAATCCATTTTCACCTCCATCCTCTAGGAGCCAGTTCCGCAGCCTTCTTCCATCCTCTACTTGAACATCCTCTGGAACATCCTCATGCTTTCCTGCTGCCTCTCCA
>LZPO01055297.1:53710-75998 GCA_001675575.1 Neotoma lepida
ACACCCCTCCATCAGACCTAGTGCTCCTTCTGGGCTCCAGTCAATAAAATGGAATGAAAGCAGTTTTGAAAACAGCAAGCCAGAAATTCTACATTGATGTTCTGACTTTATTGGCAACAAAGTAAGGGAGGAAAAGCCAAAACCCGAGGAGGAGGAAATGGTGGCTCACCCCCTGGGAACAACAGCACGGGGAGTACAGAACCATGGCTATCTGGTTGCCCTAGCCAAGGAGCATCTCTTCCCAGAATGCCCCAGGGAGGATGCCAAAACTAGTAAGAAAACCACTGCTACATTTCCGGAATAGGTTTGAAACTCGCCACATGAAGATTTTATTGTCACCAGGTTGGACATTGTTAATCCTTCTGACCATACTCCCAAAAAGATTTCACCTCAGGGATTGGTGATATTGACATTCATGGTCCTGTAGATTCTGATCTTCTTCCCATGAGAATGACAATGCCAGAGTTATTCTGTCCATTCGTGGAGAAGCCTTTGAAACAACGTTTTGCTTTTCTGCTGCCAATGCACTTTGTTCTTTTCTCTTTTTTATATTCGTTTTTGCACAAGAGGGGACTAGGTGGAATGAGAGTTGAGTGACAAGTTACTGAAGTCTAGTATCAGCTTTTCACAGGAGCGTGAATGAGAGGCTGCTTCTGTCATGGTCTTTGTCCACACAGAGACCCCGGACGTGTTCCCCACACACTTCTGACAGTAGCGGCATTCACATTTGAACATCTCCTGATCTGCATCTCTAGCAGGAGAGGGTTTTTTTCTCCTGTCAGTTTGGTGAGGAAAGAGAAATCTACGACGTTTCTTTCTCTTGCTTTCGACTAGCTTTCTTTTCTTTTGGGGTGATCTTGAACTCTCCCAGTGCCGATCTTCTTCCATCCTTTCAAAGACAAAAAAAGCACACATTAGAAACACAAAGGGTCTATTGAAAACAGTTCATGCTGTACACACTCCTGGAGCACCTACAAACATGCNCAGATACACATCTCAGAAGGAGACCCTGATGGTTTCAGCAATGGAAATCTTAGTTGCTAAGTGGCTTGTGCCGCTGTGTTTGGTTTGTTTTGTTTATGGGTACCAACATATCAACAAGCAAATGGTGTGCTCTTTGCATTTGGAATACTGGTTTTAGCCCACTTTCCCTTGTACTTGATTATGTGTGCCACGAGGAACCCCAGGACAGAATTCCTTCAAGGGGAGCACACAGATCACTACTTCTTAGTGTAAGATGCTGACGTATTTAGAAGCAGTGCTTCACAAATAGCCTCTTCTTTAACTTTTCCTTAAGCCCTTACTCCCTCCACATAAATGTGATTCAAGGCAGTCCCGTCTCGGAGGACATCTTTGAGGTTTGAGGCTCTACAAACACAGTAGTTCCTAATACTAATACTTAAGGCCTTAAGAACAGTGATACAGCTGCAGTCTCACTTGCTTGGGCAAGATAACAGAACCAATCAAAGAGACCTCCCCTAATCCAACTACATAGGATTCCTCTGTCCATCAGCCACAGCCACATTAACCAGAGAGAGATAAATATACAAGGTTCCTGGGCACAGTAAGTGGTCTATGTAACCTGCAGCTCAGGCCATACTTGGTTAACTCACACCTCTTGCTGAGACAAATAGAATACCAGAGAAAAGCGAAATGAACACAAGGAGAAAGCCAATGGACACAGATTGAGGTTGGTCTATGATGTCCTGTGTCTTCCAGTCTTTTAGTAGCACAGGTCAGATCCTGGAGAGCACAGAATGCCGTGCTCAGAGCGGCAACAAAGGCACAGGCCACCTTTCACATGCCTGAACCCTGTCCATGCAGCTAGTAGCTACAGTGTTTCTTGGGACAGAACCAAGGGGTAGCGGTGGGGGGCAGAGTAGGGAGTGTTCAATGGATGCATGCTCTATGAGAGTTTAGATAATTATAATTCCTAGCTATGGGTGCATTTGTGGGGGTCATGTTTGGGATCCAGGTGTGAAAGGATTGATGCACTGGAGAAAAGCTGAGAATGTTTTAGCAGAGGAAAATTTGACTCCTGGCAAGATCTTTTTCCTCTCTGAACTTGTTTGCCACCAATATTAAAGTATAACACAACCCATCACTCCCGGGTATAGTGCCTATGAGTGATAGCATAGGGCTTGTGCACTAAAGGAGTTTATTGGGAATNACAGCTGCTTCCCTTTGAAACCAAGGAAATAATTGGACTAGCATATGAAGATTTGTGGTCAAAGATGCTTATGCTAACCCCGCCCCTCCCACACACACACTCAGAGGAAAAAAATGAAAGCAAAGGCCACATACAGGAGTTGGTTGAATGAGTTTGGAAGGCTTCACACCAGGATATGTAAATCAGTCTGACCATTATGGAGATAGTTATGGAGGCATCTCAAAACATTTCAAATAGAACTTCCACATAGTCTAGCCATCACACTCATGGTTATAATGCAAAGGAATCAAAAGCACTTTACTACAGAGATAGCTGAATATCCATACTACTAATGGAACCCAAATAATGGATTCAGCCTAGGTGCCAGTCAATGGATGAATGGATAAGCAAAATGTGGTGTCCATACGAAGGCAGTTTCACTTGGCTGCAAAAATGACGAAACTACAGTATTTGAGGGAAGACGATGTATCTTGTGTGAAATAAGCCAGATTTGGAAAGAGAAATATCACATTTCCTCTCATGTGAAAGCCACAAAAATCAAAAGTGAGCTAAAAGCCAATAAATAGGAACATAGAATTAAATGAAGGGGCACAGGGGGTGTAGGAGGGGTTAGGGGAAAGAGGGAGGAGAAGGAATAACAAAGAGTAATAACAGGGGTGAATATAGCCAAATTATATTATGGTGCATATAGAACTATGGTAATGTCTCTGACTCTTTTGCATGTTCTTGGGACCGTTTGCCTCCTACTGTTTTTCCTTGTCCAGCCTTGATGAGTTGGTCTGTGCCTAGTCTTATCTTAACTTGTTATGCCGTGTTCTGTTGGTATCTCCAGGAGTCTGCTCTTTTCTGAAGGGAAACAGGAAGAAAGGATCTGGGGGAGAGAGTACAGGGATGAGTGGATGGAGGTGTGACTGCTCTGCTGTGGTCAGGATTTATTGTATGAGAGAAGAGTATAAATTAAGATAAGAAAACAATAAGAAAAACTCTGTGTGTGTGTGTGTGTGTGTGTGTGTGTGTGTGTGTACTACTTGCCCACCCTTTGTAACTTTCTTATTTTCCCCTCTTAATGTCTTCATCACTAATCATTGTGAGATGAAGCCAAGGAAAGCTGGGAACACATAATTGTTTGGACATGTCAAACAGAGTTCTAGTCACATTGCAGTTCCAGTGGTCACCACCTATTCCACTGCAAGAGTCTCATGATCCAAGGTATGACACTCACTAAATTTTCTGGACAAGCTTGGTTAAACAACAGCAAGTGCAGGAATGCAAATACTTGCTTTGTAAATCCTCCGATAACACCTTAAGCATTCCAGCACAAGGGCTCTCTAATGGCTAACATTCAGGGAAATATGCCTTTTCCAACCCAATTGGTTTTCCGTCAACGTTGTGCCAATCAGCCACCGAAGCTGTGGCTTCAGGGGACTGAAATTTATTGTGCAATCATCTCCAAGCTTCAGAAGGCCATGTAGGGTTGGCCATATGCCTTGCCTCAGAGTTAACACGCCCCAAGCAAGATGTCCCTAGTGTTGCTCTCAGTATAGGAGGTCCTGAAGGAGATGCTGGGTCCATGCTCATGCCTATTGCTGTGGGAGTTTAGCTCCTTCAACACATGGGCAACAGGACCTGTACCCTTGCTGCCCAGCAGCTGAGCACAGTCAGGTGCTGCTGGAGAGGCTGTCCCAGTTCCCTCCTGTGCTCTCCTTCAGCCTCCTCCAGCAGCCCACTCACGAGACAATGCACTCTCTCTCTATGCCTATGTCCTGTCACCTGTTGCTTCCAAGGTCCAACAGAAGCACAAAAGAGGTGCTGGCAGAACTTCCGGGAGGGGCTCATGAGGGCATTCCCTTCTGCTGACTATGCACACAAACTCTTGAGTTATTTGACCTCGATATTACTTTAGTGACCTTCATTAGTATTCAATATTCACTTAGTACTATGCCACGGAAGACTTTAATATCATCCAAAATTCGAGGCATGGGATATATCATATTTTAATTAGCCCTATCATCAGACATCAAAGACATTTCCAACCCTGACTGTTACAGAGTCCTCAACAAACATCATTTTATATACACCTTCCTGTGTATCTCAAGTGGTTTCTTTGGTATGTATTTGTGGCAATTCTGGTCATCTTCAGTAGGCATGTTTTGTTTTGGTTTCTTTGATTACATTTTTATTTTACTTTTTGAGAGAGGGTCTCACTATGTAACCATGGCTGGCCCAAAACTCAGTATATAGAGCACACCATCCAAGAACTCACACAGAAGTGCCTGCTTCTGTATCCTGATACCTGGGGTGGGCTATCATGCCCTGTCAATTCTGGAAAAAAAAATGGGGAGGGGGATGGGCTTTTTAAAGTCATGTGGCCCAAAGCCTGAAAATGGAGTCTCTTCTGACAGTCATTCAAGTCTAATTGGCTCTGGAATGACATACGACCTGTGGAGGTCCAGTTTCTCCAACTAGAAAGGGACAAAATATTCTGAACAGGGATATGGATCATTAGATCATAGCCATGACACTAGGAACAGGATATAACTCCTTACTTGGGAAGCCACCTGTGGTTGATAAACAAAGATCATATACATATGTGCCCAGTCTCATGAAACACTGATTCTCACCTCACCTGATCATAGGACCTTCTCTGGACCGGATCCACGCTGTCTGGATGTCAAACTCTGCTTCTGTTCTTCCTGCTACTGGATGTTGTACAGTGGAGAGAGGCCTTGAGGGGGTACAGAGAGCCGAACTCCCAGAGCTGAATACCTACAAGACAGTGCAGAGAAGCTGGGCCCTCCTTGCAGAGGTCTCTTGGGAACTGGAGCCTGGCTGTGTCTAGACCCTCTCTGGAGAAATAGGATTCTTTCTCAGGAAGACAGGCTCTTTCCCTGCAGGGAGAGGGTAAGTTGGGGAAAGGAGTCAGGACTAGGTCGAATTGGTGATCAGCTTCTTACCTTGAGGAGCCAGCTAGATTGCTTTTTTCTTTTCCGGTGAAATCAAGGTCCACTCCCTGATGGAGGGCCCTGAGACCATCAGCTCCCCCCCACACACCACCCCCAAACCCAGGGGACAGTGAGGCAGCACTGAAGGGGACCTGCCAGAGGCTCTGTGGCCTTGCTGGGACTCATTGTGACCAAAGAAGAGTTTCCAAGGTGCTGAGAGTGACCTAACAATGGAGGGAGGGAACAACTGNTCCTNAACTCTGTCCTCAGGGTGGTGGTGTAGGGGGGAAGTGTCCATGGTTAGGCCCATTGAAAAGGAGTGAGAACCACTGTGTGACAGGCTGGGATCGCCTTTCTGTCAGTGTCCACCACACACCACTAATTGCATTTGCTTGTTTAGGTCTGGTTCTAAGAGGAACACATGGACACTGCTCAGTGTGCCTTACATGAGTCATCAAGCAGATGCAAGCAGCAGCTTGCTGCTCAAGGAAAGATGTATGTCAATGTGAACACCTGTGTAGTCATTAAAATGTGTTGGATTTGTATATTTATCAGGGTTTGGAGGGCGGGGTCTCTTGTAACTCAGTCTGGCCTCAAATTCCCTTTCTAGCCAGGATGATCTTGAGTTTCTGATCCTCCCACCTCCTCATCCCAAGTGCCAGGATTAGAGACCTGGGCTGCCACACCCATTTTATGTGAGGCTTGGGATCAATCCAAAGGCTTCCTGCATCATAGGCAGTCCCAGCCCCAAAAGGGGTTCGTAAGAACAGAAATAGTGGCTTTCTTCACAGCAGGGCACACATGAACACCATTGTACCCAGCCTATATTCACCTGCTCCATAGTCCTCACCGGTCCCCCTCTGCCCTTCTGCTTAGCCCCTTCCTCCACAACACAGGATCTCTGTAGAGCCAATCATCGTCTACCAAGGGCAACATTATGGTTCACTAAGTGATGGCAGCCGCATTATGGTGTTATGGTCACCTTTTTGTTCCCATCTCTCTCATTGAGACTGTGAAATGGAGGAGGTACAGAGGGCTTTGACATTTTGTACCCAGTGAAGGATTTAAGAGGCAGGTCCTGGAACCTCCATGCAAACCTAGGCATGTTGAGTCTTAACTGCTGTACTGTGTCGCCATCTACTGTTGACTCCCAGCTCCACATCTGCACCTCCATCTTGGATATAGATGGTCCTCAGTTTCTAGTGTCCTCCCAGTCCACCCTTACCTGATAGTCCCAGGGACCCTGGACACTCTGTGCACAAACTTGAACTCACCCTCGCCATACATTTGTAAATGTCTGTCTCTTCTAGTCTCGGTAATCTTTGAAACCTTCCACCATCTACCAATCTGGCCCACTGCATTACAGTCCTCCACTGCTGCCACTGTCCCAAAGACATCCAGACTGTCTAGACGACCTGCCAATTGAACTTTCACCCACTCATTTTCCTCTTCGCCTGTTTTACTCATAGTCATGCAGGGAGTGATGCAGCAACACAGAGAGGGTGCCTGCTTTACAGAGACCACTGTAGTCAGAGATTTTCCTGTGTCACGCCTGGTCCAGCAGCTGCTCAGACCCAAGTAAACACACAGAGGCTTATATTATTTACAAACGGTATGGCCTAATGGCTCAGTCTTCTTGTTAGCTAGCTAGCTCTTACTACTTAATCCATTTCCCTTTATTTGTAAGTTAACACTAGGCTTCGTGGCTTACTGGTACTTTCACATCTTGTTTCGCCTGGCAGTGACTCCCAGTGTCTCTTTCCTCTCCTTTCTCCTCCCACTGTCTGCCTTGAATTTTCCCACTTGGCTCCATCCTGCCTTGCCAGGGGCAAGTGTACCTTTATTTATCAACCAATCAAGGCAACATATATTCACAGCATACAGGAAGACATCCCACAGCAGACTTTTTCTCAGGTTGTATTGTCATTACTACTTGGACACAGTATGTAAGCATGCCTGGTGAGCATGTAATCATATGTCCTGTGTGTGCAGGTATGCATGGGTATATACAGATATATATGGATGGATGCATTCTCCAAGAGCCTAGGAGATGCATGTGCACAGTAGCTTGGAATCCCCAGAATGCAGAAGTATGTGAGTGGTGAATAAGCTTTATCTCAGTTGGAAATCAGGTGCTGAGAAGCAGTGGCATTGCATGGAGACAAGAAAAACGAATCCAGTTTCTAACCTTACACAA
Organism: Neotoma lepida; assembly: GCA_001675575.1. Lineage (NCBI taxonomy): Eukaryota > Metazoa > Chordata > Mammalia > Rodentia > Cricetidae > Neotoma > Neotoma lepida. The sequence goes on from LZPO01055297.1 coordinate 61,020, forward strand.
ACCTGGTTAAAACTGGATGAAGGATAAAGGGGAAGAAGAATGTGAAACCTTTACAGAGCAGACTGCTAGGGAGGCTCTGCCTTCCCTCCACTGCACTTAAGATAGGACTCTGCCTCAGTGCAAGCAGAGCCTGCTGGTTTCTGGGAATATATCCCTTGCTCTCAGTGTGAAATGTACAGTGAAGAATCGGCTCCACATCCCCCACATCATGCTTTCCACTTCCCATTACTCTTTATGAACAAGGTGGCAAGGGAGTGGGTGAAGAGGGAAGAACAGCACCAGATGTGATTCAAATGACCCAAGAAAAACTCTGTGCGGGGACACCACATCATCATCATTGGCCATCATGGTTTTAATCAGCCCCCAGTCCAGATGGGATCTTCAGGCAAATGAAGATGCACATCTGAGAATTCTCATTCTGCTGGAGTGGCTGGATGCCTGTTTGATGTGAGTTTCCAGGAAGGAGAGAACCATCTCTCTGCCTGACAGCTTCTGGAGTGCCATTCAGAGACACGAGGAGGCCTCAGCCATTACAGTGGTATCCTCTGAATGGAAGAGCCGCTCATGACAGTAAATGTCTCATTTCCACTGAGGGACATGGAAACCTGTCTGTGACAGCTTCACTCACAATGTACCACTTTAAATGACTTAGCACAAGACATCTAAAAGTGGGGAGGTATACAGAATAAAAACTATGGACTGGCACAGATGCTGTACTTACAGTGATGCCCTTTTCCCTGGTCACAGGTAATCCAGAACTCTGTGCCTATGCCAGCATCCTTCTCCTCCTCAGAGCCCACTGTCTGTCCCAGGGCCTGGGGGTATAACAGGCACTGAGAAGATGTTTTGGATTCTGAATGAAAGGAAAAATCATCAAATCCTCACTTGGGCCCACAAGGTAAAAAAAAGGAAGGACGAAAGCTGGCATCTCAGCATTCCTTTCCTGTCTGTCTCCTTTCCTTTGTTTCAGACCCCTGCCTCACCTAGCATACCTATGATAGTCACTCAAGGACTGACCTTCTCAAAAAACAATTTATACCTAACCCTGTCCTTGCTCCCATCAAGGCTGAAGGCCCAAGTTGAGTCATTGTCCTAAACCTCTATCCACCCTGGATTCTAGGAATAGCTGCACAGCAGAGGAATGCTTCTACACACTTGAGACCAGTTATCCATGATGGCAAGGCTACACTTCCTGGAGGAGTCAGATCCATGTCCTGAAGGGGTGGCAGTATAACGATTTCTGCAGGCAGTCTTACAGAGCCAGACCTGAGCAAGACATGCTCAGCTTGACCTTTGCTCTGGATGGCTTAATTATGGATATTCCTTGACTGATTTCCCCAGATCTTCCTCTCTTCAAGCTCAAAGCATATGTCAGTATTAGCAGAATGACCTTGTGGTCACCAAACCTCTTTATCTACTCCTCTGCCCAGCATAGGCTGGATCACCTCTCATCTCTTAAGTAGTCCTGGGCTGATTAGCTGAGCCTAGAATTTTGAAGTAGCTGTGGCTGGAGGGGTTACTCTGATGTCTGATCACAGCAGGGATGTTTGTATCTCCATGCCTCCCATGGCAGAGAGAGGTTAAGTCCCAGGGACTCAATGAATCCTGACAAATGCATCACCTCATATAGGAAGCACAGGTCAACACCAAACTGTCCTCTCAAAGCCCTGATTATGAGACACTGCCCGTCCCTGCCTTAACCCCAAACTCTCCAGACTAGGAAGGCTGGAACAATGTTTCAAGTGCTTGGAAGAATGTTATTTTCCAGACAGGCAAGAGGACATTTATATTTCTTTGGACTCAAAAACTGTGACATAAGAGAAAACCAGCTAGGCTGCCTGCAGGCTTTTTCCTCTCTTTCTGTTCACCCAGATTCAGCCTCTCAGTCTGGTCCCTGGTGCTGCAACCTGACACCAGCTGGAGCCTCCCTCTATCCCCCCAGATCTCCTATGGATCCTACAGGTCATCCCTGCCTAGTCTTCCTCCCCCCACCACATGGCTATATCCAGTCGCCCAACTGCAGCATGCAACCTCTGCTAAACCACGGGCCATGGCTGTCAGAAAACAAAGCAGCAGGAAATCTGCCTGCAGATTTTTCCTCTCTCTGTGTTCAACCAGACTCAATCCTCAGTCTCTTCTCCAGCTCTACAGCACAACACCCATGACTGCCTTCCCTGCCCCCCCACCTCCATTTATTGGGTTTCACACAGAGCTTCCCCTTCTAAAACTACTCCCCACACTTGTTGCTTTGGTCCAGAACCCAACTCCATCAGGCACCCCTGCTAACCTAAGGGCAACTCCTCCCAGGCCAACAAGTAGTAGGCTGAAGGCAGACCCACAACTCTCCTACTGCTCCTGAAATACCATCCCCACAGTCTCATCCACAGCCCTGTAGCAGGAAACCTGCTGTGGTCTCCCTTTCCTCTCTGATCCCATCCCCAACAGATCAGAAAGACCTTCTCCTCCAACCTTGTTTCACCCAACTCATCCAGTATCCCAGCCTCCAACACCAGCAGGCATTCCCTGGGAAGACACCAGCTAAACAATCCAGGAAATCAGGCAATACATAGCCATAACATTCTCTGAAAATCAGAGAGGAATCAGACACCAAGGAACAAAACAGTCACCCAGTGAAGATAACACCAAATGTCAGCATCTGGAATTGCAATCTTCTCAAACGAGATGCCTCAATGCCAGTGTATAAATACAATCAATAGCACGCAGACAACATGTCTCACCTGGAGCCCAGCTATACTTCCACACAGGCCCTGAATATTCAAACATAGCTGAAGCACAAGAAAAAAGACCTTAAAACAGCTTGCATGAAGATGACAGATTTCCTTGAAGACAAAAAAAATAAATCCCTTAAAGAAATCCAGGGAAACACAAATAGTGGGAGGAAATAAATAAAACTGTGCAAGACCTGAAACTGGAAAAAGAATCAATACAGAAAAACCAAACTGAGGGAATTGTGGAAATGAAAGATTCAGGAAATCCAACAGGAACTACAGAGACAGGCTTAACCATTAGAAGACAAGGAATGGAAGACCGAATCTCAGGCATTTAAGGTAATAGAGAAGAAATGGATACATTGGTCAACGAAAACTTTGCCTGGGAAAAAAAAGCCTCCTGACACAAGACATCCAGGAAATCTGGTGCACTATGAAAAGACTAAACCTAAGAATAAGAATAATAGATATAGAGCAGTAGTTCTCAAACTTCCTAATGCTGTTGCAGTTTAATACAGTTCCTCATGTTGTGGTGACCCACAACCATAACATTATTTCATTGCTACTTCATAAGTGTAATTTGGCTACTGTTACGTATCATAGTTAGATATCTGATGTGCAGGACATCTGATATGTGACTCCTGTGAAAGGATCTTTTCACCCCCATCCCCTGAAAGGGATCACAGCTCACAGGTTGAGAATTCCTGGTAGAGAGGAAGGAGAAGAAACCCAGCTCAAAGGTCCAGAAGTTGTTTTTAACAAAGCCATAGAAAAAAATTTCCAACCATGAAGCAGGAGATGCTTTTAATGGTACAAGAAGCCAACAGAACACCAAATAGGTTGCAATGGATAAGAAAGACAACTCATCACATAATAATCAAAACAATAATTGTACAGAACAAAGAGAGAATACTAAAAGCCACAAGGGAAAATGACCAAGTAACATACAAAGGCAGACCTGTTAGAATAATACATGACTTCTCCATAGAGGCTCTAAAAGTCAGAAGGGCCTAGACAGATGTGCTGCAGACTCTTAAGAGACCACAGATGCTAGCCCAGACAGCCCAGACTACTGTACCCAGAGAAACTTTCAATCACCACAGATAAAGATAGTAAGACATTCCATGATAAAGTTAAATTTAAACAACATCTATCTACAAATCTAGCCCTACAGAAGTTGCTAGAAGGAAACATCCAACATACAAGGAGGCTAACTACACCCATGAAAACACAGCAAATAAATAATCTGATGCCAGCAAAATCAAAGGAAGGAATTCCCTCATACACACACCTGCTGCACCACCATCAACAACAAAATAACAGGAGTCAACGATTTTTTTTATTGATCTCTCTCAATATCAGTGTCCTCAGTTCCCCAATAACAAGACACAGACTAACGCAGTGGATGTGAAAACAGCATCCATACTTCTGTTGTATCCAAGAAAAACACCTCAACATCAAGGAAAGACATTACCTCAGGATAATAGTTGGAAAAAGATATTCCATGCAAATGGACCCACAAAGTAAGCTGGTGCGTTCATTTTAATATCTAACAAAAAGACTTCAAGCCAAAACCAATCAGAAAAGACAGTGAAGGAAATTATATACTCAATGTAAAATCCACCTAGAGGACATTGCAATTCTTATCATCTCTGCAAACCAAACACAAGGGCACCCAAGTTTGTAAAAGAAACACTACTGCAGCTTAAATCACCCATTAAATCTCACACACTGATAGACTGGGAGACTTCAATACTGCATTCTCACCAAAGGACAACTCATCTAGACAAAGTCTAAACAAAAATGGACTTAACAGATTCTTACAGACCATTTCACCAAAACACAAAAGAATATATCTTCATCTGTGCAATCCATGGAACTTTCTCCAAAATGGACCATATCCTTGAGCACAAAGCAAGTCTCTACAGGTACAAGAAACCTGAAATATCTCCCTGCACCCTATCTGACCACCACAACTTACAGCTGCATATCAACCACAACAGAAACAACAGAAAGTTTACAAACTCATGGAAACTGAACAACAACCCTAATGAATGAAAAATGCATTATGAATGAAATTCAGGAAGAAATTAAAGACATTCTAACTTCAGTGAAAGTGAATACACAGCATTCCCAAACTTATGGGACAAAAGGAAAGTGGATCTAAGAGGAAAGTTCATAGCACTAAGTGCCTACATAAAAAAAAAAATTGGAGAGTTCACATATGAGCCACTGGATAGTACAGCAGAAAGTGCTAGAACAAAATTAGTAAGCACACTCAAGGAGAGCAGATAGAAAGAAATACTCAAACTGAGGGCTGAAACCAATAAAACACAAACAAAGAGAATAATACCATAAATGTATGAAACAAAGAGTTCGTTCTTTAAAAACTCAGCAAAATTGACAAACCTTTAGGCTAACTAACTAAAAGGCAGAGAGAGAACATCCAAATTAACAAAATAAAAAACAAAAAGGTGGAGAGAACAACAGATACACAGGAAATCCAGAGCATCATAAGGACATTGATCAAAATCCTGTACTCTTTCAAATTGGAAAATATGAAAGAAATGAACAATTTCTCAATATATACCACTTACCAAAGGTAAATGAAAATCAGATAAATATTGTTAGTAGAACTCTAACCTCTATGGAAATAGAAGCAGTAATTAAAAATCTCCCAATCAAAAAAGAAAAAAGAAAAAAAAAGGCCAAGGTTGAGTGGTTTTTGCACAGAAGTCAATCAGCTTTTCAAAAAGACTTAAAGCCAATGCTCTTCAAATTTTTCCATAAAGTACAAACAGCAGGAACATTTCCCAATTCATTATATGAAGCTACAGATATCCTGATAACTAAACCACATAAAGACTATAAAATGAAACAGAACTGCAGCCCCAGGGACCAGTCAGCAGCATCTTTTTCCCACCACTAAGGTCCTCCACTGCATCAGTGACCCCCTGAAGACACAGACCCCACCTGCACTGATTGGAGGAAAAGGGATATCCAAGGCACTGGCTCTTCCTGCACTGATTGGAGGAAGAGGGATACCAAGAAGCACAAGCTCCATCTGTATCGATTGGAGGAAGAGATGGATAGAAGACAGTGTAAGAATGCATTCAACAACATAAAGGGCAATTAAATTGATGGAGCTAGAAAAAAATCACACTGTGAGTTATCCCAGGCCCAGAAAGACAAATATAATATGTATTTATTTTATGTGGATTAATGTTATATGTTAAGTTGATGAAAACTAAGCTATAACCCATAGAATCACAGAGGTTAGGTATAGAGTAAGGGACTGGGGCGGGGAGGGGACAGATAGACCTCATTAGGAAAGGAAAATAGAACAGATGGTTATGGAAGGATTCGGGGGCTGGAATGGAAGGATCAAGTGTAGGGTGGATGTGGGAGGGAATATGGAGAGAGAGAGGTAAAATTAAGGGACATTTGAGGGGTAGTATGAAAACCTAATAGAGTAGAAGCTTCCTAAAATATATACATATATGAAGACAATCTAAATGAAATGACAGGATAATATGGGAGAGAGAACCCCAACTGACCATCTCTTGTCACCACATATAGGTTCCAGTACCGGGATTGGGTTACATCTAAGTGCGTTTTTGGCCAAAGGGGTCCCATGGAATTTCCCAAACAACCCAGGCTGTTGCCAAGACTAGAAGTTACTCTCCACAAACTGATGACAAGTCCCCATTGCTGAAGAAAGTACCTACACAACTCATTGAACATGGAGAAGTTGAGCTGATGCCTAGATAGAGCCTTCACCCCTATGTGCTAGTGTCCTTGATACAGGAAGGTACTCTGAACACTACCACAAGAGTAGTGTAAACACCAAGCCAGCCACAGACCCTTTGATCTATAATACTGTCCTGTCTGTGAAATATGCCAGGGCAATGGTGGCACAAAGCTTGTGGGAGTTACCAAACAATATCTGAGTTGACTTAAGGTCAGCTCCTCGAGATTGATACCTGGCACTGCTGGGGTGACCAAGAACCTGAGACTAGATAGCCCAGGGACCTAGGGTAAAATAAAATGATACTGTTCTAAAACAAACAACAAACAAAACAAAATAAAAAATGCCCACAAACCAAAAACGTAGCAATGAAATGACTCCTTAATGACATTCTGCTATACTCATAGATCCATGCCTTGCTCAGCCATCATCAGAGAAGCTTCCTCCTGCAGCAGATGAGAACAAATACAGAGACCCACAGCCAGACATTATGCAGAAAGTGAGAGACTTTAGAACACTCAGCCCTAAATGGGATGTCTCCATCAAATCCCTCCCCTCAGGACTCAGGGAACTCTGAGGAAGAAGAGGCAGAAAGAGTGTAAGAGCCAGAGGGGATGGAGGACACCAAGAAAACAAGGCCCTTTAAGTGAATATGATCAAAGCTCATATGAACTCACAGAGACTGAGGCAGCATACACAGGGCCTGCAAGAGTCTGCTTCAGGACTTCTGTGTATATATTATGGCTTCCAGTTTAGTGTTTTTATGAGACTTGAGTGTGTGAACCAGTGGATTTCTGATTTTTGTGGCCACCTCTTGGGCTCTTGTCCTTCTATTTGTTTTGTCCAATCCTGATGTGTCAGTTTTCGTTTAATCTTATTATATTATATTATGTAAAAAAATGTATTTTCCCTAGGTACCAAAATAGGTTTGACTTTAAACTTTTTAACCATCAGCATTACTGAAGTGGAGAAATGATTATCCTGCATCATGTGAAGGCATGTCCAAATGAAAATAATAATTAGCTTCACATTTACTTGGTATGTTTCTGATTCTCAGTATTTAATATCTTCCTTAATAGTAACCTTGAACTTAGCAATTAATTCATTCGTCCATAAGGAGAGATTCTTTTTTCTGGCCCCAAATATTTGCTCCCTTGAGGCTGTATTAATCAATGTAAGTCACAGGAATATAGTATTAGAGGAAGCCCAGGACACTAAAGGGCATGGATTCCAACTCCATTGTGTTTGGGAGTCTTCTATATTTGAGTCCCAATCCAAGTTTGCCTACACTCTAGTTCTTATGCTTGTGCATGTAAGCCTTTTGTAAGTCTCTGTTACTTTTCCTGCAAAATTAAGAAAACAATAGAATTTAATTATCAGGGCTATTGAAAGGATACATATCTCATATGATTATCTAAGAAAGCTGATATTTTACTAGGCTTTACATTCAGCTTAAAAGTCAGCATCCCTAAAAACTAGCTTCTGATTAATGTATTTAATTTGGACACCCACTCCCACTATTTCTAACTCAGCATTCTTCTGATTTGTTATTTTACATACTCCACATTGGATCCCTCAAATCAAGCAGAATACTTGAAAAATGCTTTAAATTGAACAATATTAACAACAACAACAGCAAAAAAGAAGTTGTGTGTCTCTAAAATTGGAAGATGTGCTTTTTACATTTATTTTATGGCTGTTCTGCTTTGTTTAGTAAAGCATAATAAGCCTCAATAATGCATAATAAAGCCATAAAACCTATTTTCTAATTATGATTTCAGCTCTTATTTTGGATTTTCATCTCTTGCTAATGTATACTTGACTGTGTGTCTGGTGTCTTGTAGAGACCCAATTGCTTTTTTTCCTTTCTGTGTGGAAACTCAGTTTCCCAACCTCATCACTAAGAGTATATACTTCCACAATATTAGTATGTTCAGTTTGTGGAGATATTTTTGTACATATGATATGTTTGTGTACATGTCTCTGTGTATAGGTTGTGTGTGCATCATGTGGGAGGACTTAGGTGAACGGCAGCCCACATGTGGTCAAAGGACAGACAACCTTGTTTTTGACCTTATTTAAGGGGATCTCTTTCTTGTTCACTTTAGCATATGTTGGGCTAGATGGCCCATGAGCTTCTGGGAATTCTCCTTTCTCCACCTTCCATCTTGAAAACTGCAGTGATATGATTGTGGATGCATGCAACCATGCCCAGCTTTGAATGAGTTTTGGGTATTTGAACTCAAGTCTTCATGTTTGTGAAGCAAGCACTTTGCCCATGTCCCCAGCCCATGTTTACCTTAATTTTGAAAAGTCCTCCTGTTTTTTTTTTATTTTAAAGTCCCAGGTAATAGGAAATGCTACATTGTTTATAATACCCAGGAGTCCCTGGCCTTATTCAGTCAACTTCTGCATTTTTTCCAATGTGCTATTGGTGTGTTTGTCTTTGTGCATTTCAAGAAATACAGAGATTGGATTCTGAAGGTTTAGGGGTATATTGTGATGACTCTTTGTAAAAGGAAATAAGATACTGTGGTGGTTTGAGTGAGAATGGCCCCCATAAGCTCATAGATTTGAATGTTTGGTCATTAGGGAGTGGCACTATTTGAAAGGATTAGGAGGTATGTCATTTTTGGAGTAGATGTGGCCTTGTTGGAGGAAGTGTGTCACTGGTGGTGGGCTTTGAAGTTTCAAACGCTCAGGCCAGGCCAATGTCTTTCTCTTCCTGCTTCCTGCAGATCTGGATGTGGGACTCCCAGCTACTTTTCCAGCACCACATCTGCCTGCCTGCATAGCATCATGCTTCCTGCCATGATGATAATGGACTAAACCTTTGAAACTGTAAGCCAGTCCCCAACTAAGTGCTTTCTCTTATTAGAGTTGCTGTGGTCATGGTGTCTCTCCACAGCATTAGAACATTGACTAAGACAGATCCTGTATTAAGTAATTGGTTTCATTAAGGCATTTTCATACATTCTTTGTTCTTATTCATCTCTCCTTCCTCACTGCTCTTCATCACTCCCTGTCCCCNTCAAGTTGTTGCCCTTCTTTCTCCCCAACAGTCGTTATTGTCTTTCACATCACTTGTATTCCACTACCTCTCCCTTTCCCCTAAGATTTTCTTTTACAACAAATGGTCCCCTTTCTAGTTTCATGACCTATACGTGTGTACGTGTGCATACACACACAAACACACATATGCAAGTAAATACAGGTTTTGCATATGAAAAAAGCAAGTGGTTTTGGTCTTTCTGCATCTGGCTTATTTTGTGCAACATAATGACTTCCAGTTCAATCCATTATTTCTGAAAATATTACAATTTCATTTTCCCTTAATGGCTAACTAAATATTTATGTGCAAGTATGTTTGTGGTGATAGGACTTAGAGTCCTTGAGATATATATCCAGGTGTCGTGTAGCTGGGTCCTGTGATAAGACACATCACTATGCCTGTAATTAAAAAAAAAACCCTCCATACCAATTTTTATAGTGGCTATACCAGTTCCAGTTGTGACCAGTAATGTATATAGGTTCCTCTTTCCATACATCTTCACTATCATATGTTGTCATTTATTATTTTTTTCTTTTCTGTTCAGGTGAAATATCCATTCACTACAGAGGCCACCAATAGCAGGAGAGGCTGGCATAGGAAATCCAACAATAACCTTCAGAACAAAGGGAATTCCTTACATTTACATACTTTTAAAGTAGTGGAGTGTCTGACTAGGCATAAGGCCTTACTATAAGGAGAGTGCACCTTGGGGCTGCTACATGTTAGGAGCTTAGCAAAGGTACTAGATAGGATAAAAGCCATTAATCAGATTACTTTGACCCTGGGTGGCAGGAAGCTGATTTTGTTGTCTTGTCATATCTGAGAGCTTATCTCCAATACGTGGTATGACAAAAAAGCTGCAGAGGGGTATTGCTGTGGAATAATGCTCTTGTACACTGTAAAGATTTGTCACTCGAACTGGTTTAATGAAACACTGATTGGCCAGTAGCCAGGCAACAAGTGTAGGTGGGGCAACCAAACTAAGAATGCTGAGAAGAAGAAGAGTAGAGTCAGGGAGTCACCCAGCCAGATGCAAAGGATGCAAGATGAGAATGCCACACTGAGAAAAGGTACCAGGCCACATGGCTAAATTATGGGTTAATTTATGTATAAGAGCTAGTTAGTAATAAGCCTGAGCTAATGGCCAAGCATTTATAAGTAATATTAAGTCTCCAAATTATGTGGGAAGCAACTGCTAAGTGGTTATTTGGGACTGGCAGGTCAGGACAGGAAATGTCTGTTTACAGGGTATTGCTAATATACTCTGCAACAGCAGCACCTGAGATCTGGCATGCAAGCTATTTTTTTTTTTACTTGTGTAAAAGAAATCGCCTTATTGTTAGAGGGAGGTGTGGGGACCAAAGTATTTATGACATCTATTTCAGTTCTGACTACTTCCTCCACAATTGGGGCATTTTCAAGCCCACTTCCTTCTTCATTTCCTACACATTGGTTAGTTGATGATCCTTGAGTCATGAGCTGGTATTTGTATTCACATATGAAAAATGTATGATCCACCTGGGTCTGTGTGGCATNCTGGGCAGTGGTCTGGTTGAATCAAGTTAANAGGCAGATTAGAAAAGCATCTAAGATATAAGAGTCAAAAGAGTTAATGAAGTGACAACAGATATAATCAAGGAGATCATGTGTAAGGAACTTTGAAACCATCTGTCCTGACTCTGATGCCTGTTGTCTGATTCTTGAGGCATAGTCAAAAAGTTTCTTTGCTGTGTCTTTGACCAGATTGTACTGAATTTTCACAGAAACCACATTTGTCTTCCAAAAATGGGGGAGGGAGAAATATCCCCCTTTTTTTCTGCTATCTGAGGATCTAGGCCTCTCCTATTTTGGAGTTTGCCTGATGCTAAGGAGTCTATGGAATCTTGGATTTTTATCAGACTTTGAAAGAATTCATCAAGGCTTTTATGTGTCTCTTGGGATAAAGAATGATTGTAGTTTACAGGGATGTTCAATTCTGCCAGTCCCCTCTGAATGAAAAGGGGAAATAAAAAGGAAATGAAAGGATATGACTGCTCCTAGGTATTTTGGAGGAGAAAGTTTATTGTAGATGAAAGGGAGAGTGCAGATAAAGACTGGGACAGGGACATTTGGGGGAGTCCAGAGTGCACATGACTAGGCTGAGCTGGGCCGCAGGGTGGGGAGGGGAGGAGAAAAGGCAGATCTCTGAAGAGCTGAGGACCATCTATTTATTAAGTAAAGCTGATTTGGTTACTTGCTGTAGGCTTAATTTTCAAAATATATACAGGAAGCTAAATAAAGCTTGTTCCTGTAATTAACTATATTAGTTCTTAGCATTACTACAAGTATAGTTCTGAATACATTAAAGAATTTTATTATTTATAAGGTTACTATTAACTTGCATGCCTTAATTATCTTTAACAGTTTCTCATAATTTACTCATTTTTATAAGATTAGGATATTATAGCTTTATCCCATTAAGGCTGAGCCTTAAAAACATCAAGTTTTGAACTGAAGCTCTTTTAGTATCAAAATAAAACTTTTAGTAATAGATACAGTGCATAGGTAGACTGGGCTGGGATTGCTGTACCCATTTTGCAGAACCCCCAGAGACCACTAAGGAGATGGTTTTCAATGAAAGCACATAAGGGTCTTTTCAATGTCAGGGTCAACCTGGGCCACTGCCAGACAGATGGAGGGAAATGCGGCAGCGGCCACAAGCACAGGTAGGTGTAGAGAGTTTTTACAGGGAAAACCCATAAGCCTGGCATTACATGCTTGGGATTGGGTAGAAGGGATATGGGGCAAGGTGACTTTTTTGACACGGTTAGTCTAGACTTTTGGCATGAAGCCACATTTGAAACCATTGGGTTAGACTTTTGGTGGGGAATGAACCGCAACCCTCTGAACAAGATTATCTGGATTGCTCATCAGGGTTATCTAGATATCTTCAAGGGCCATAAACCTCAGACAGAATGTTTGCAGGAGCATACTGCTCTGTATCTGTTCTAGTTGTCATGGCACATTCCTGAGGTCCTTTCTGGAACTGAGTATAGCATGTGGTTTAAGATGGTGGCCCTACCCTAAGATGGGATCTGTTTTGCTTTCACAGAATAAGAAGTCTTCCCTGGTCTGCAGAAGCCCTTTCCTGATTTTGCTTAGTTTTTCTTCTCTTTTTCCTTAGGGAATAATGGCCATTCAAAAGTCAAAAGCCTTTTAGCCTGTCAATTTCCTGGATGGACATAGACTAAATGGCTTTGCCAAAGTGAGCCACATGTGTGGGTCTCCTGTGGTACAATTCCTTTGATCTCTACTTGCTAGAAAAAATGCTTAGGAGAGCTAGAAAGATGGCTCATCAATTAATAGTCCCTACTGCTCTTCTGGAGGACCAAAGTTCAATTCCCAGCAATCACAAGGTGGTTCATAACCATCTGTAACTCCAGTCCCAGGGCATCTGACATTTTTGGCCTCTGTCTGTACCAAGAACACGCACATATGCAGACAAAAAAGCCATACACAGAAGCAGGGTATGGAGAATGCGTAGGGCTGAGACTGTAGTGCATTTGGTAAGGTGCAGGAGCACAGATCCTTCAGGTTGGATTCCCAGTACCAAGAAAGCTTAAGCATAGTGGCACAAGCTTATAAATCGAGCACTTAGAGGGTGGAGGCAAAGAAGATTAGAAGTTTCAAATGACCCCCAGTGAGTTAGAGGCTAGCCTGGCATACACAAAACCTCGCCTAAATAATTAATTTAAAATAATGTGTGGCTGGGCAGAGGTGGTGCACACCTGTAATTCCAGCACTCAGGAGGCAGAGGCAGGCAGATCTCTGCCATCCAGGCCAGCCTGGTCTACAGAGTGAGTTCCAGGACAGTCATGACTACATGGAGAAACTCTGTCTATAAAAACAAAATTAAATACATACACAAATAAAATAATATTAATGTGTGTATTGTGTGTGTGTTGGAGGGGGTTTCTCTGAGAAGACATGGCTCAGTGGTTAAGAGCTCTGACTGCTCATCCAAATGATTGGGGTTCGATTTCCAGCACCCACATTGTGACTCATAACTGTCTGTAACTGCAGTCCCAGGGCATCTGACAGGGTCTTCTGGCTACTGTGGGTACCAAGTGCATATACTGTGCTGAGATATACACTCAGATAAAATAGTCATATATATAAAAATATATGTGTGTAATTATTTTTTAAGTTTTCTGTATGTTTAAAACTATTTGTCTTATTTTGTGAGTTTGAATGTTTTGCCTGTATGCCTGCAAGCATATCACAGGCATGCAGTTCTCACAGAGGCCAGAAGAAGGCATCACATCACCTGGGACTGGAGGTTTAGGCCCTTATGAGCAACCATTTGTGTGCTGATAAGGGAATAATGGTCCTCTGCAATCTCAAGGGCTATTCACTGCTGAACCACCTCCCCAGCTGATGAACCAGCCTGCCTCCATCTGTGGTGATGTATTGTGTCCCCCAATATACTGTGTCTCCCAATAAAATTTAACCAAGGATCAGAGGAAATAGACAACCACTATAGTAAACAAAAGTCGTGCAATGTTAGCACATGCCCTTACTCCATCTGGATCTTTGTGAGTTCAAGTTCACTCTAGGGAACAGAGCCAAGCATGGTGACACATGTCTTTAATTCCAGCACCAAGCATAGAGTTCTGGAGGTCTGTGCAGACAGACAGGAAGTGATGTAGCTTGGTGGAGAGGGGAAATGAGTTAGCAGAATAGAAAGACAAAAAAACCTGGGTAGGACAGAAAGTCACTCTCTTTGGAAGATGCAGAATTGGTGAGGTAAGATTAGCTGGTGGCTGTTCCTATTCCTCTGATCTCTGTCAGATTTTCACCCCTATTTCTAGCTCCATGTTTTTACTTAATAAGACCGATTAGAAATTCATCCACAAGACCCATGCCCTACCCCACTACCCATCAATTCATTTTAAACATTCATTGTCATTGTGTTTTAGATGTTTTATGGCAGTATTTTGAGGTTTCCTAGTCTGAAATCTACTGTAATGAGAAAGTTAAATTGGATAATATTTGTTAAGAATTGAACATATTTGGACTTACTATACAATAATTCTCTGGGTTTACCATGCTTTATAAATAACTCATTCATTTAGTGCTGTCTCTGCAAATTAAAATATGAATATTTGGTACAAAGATCACAACTAACATTTTCCTTCTCAGGGATGCTGGATGTCATCTTGTGGACCAGTACTTTAGTTCCATTATTTCTGGCCTGTGTTGTTATTTTTCAGATTACATGTTACTGGTAAAATTGCAAATTTATGTGAAGCTCTAGGAGATAATACAGTGGATAAATGTATTCTTAACTTACCCTTGCTCACAAAATACCTTGACAAACTATAGGATGGTGTTACAACCACGATGTGACCCTGATACATGTAAGACCTCGACTTTCCTTAGGCCTGTAACCCCCATACTCTTTAGGCCTG
>LZPO01055297.1:81037-95023 GCA_001675575.1 Neotoma lepida
TCACTGTGGAGGACGGCTTTGATGTCTCTTACATGCTCAAGCCATGTCCAGTGAGTCAGTTCGTTTCCTGTTGCCTGCCTAGCAAGATGTAGGACTCTCAGCTCTAGCACCATGTCTGCCTGCATGCTACCATATCCCACCATGATGATAATGGACTAAACCTCTGAAAATGTAAACCACACCAATTAAATATTTTTCCTATATAAGAGCTGCCACGGTCATGGTGTCTCTTCACAGCAATAGAAACTCTAAGACACTTTTCAATATTTCTTGTTTTCTTTTTTGTAGTCGTCAGTAGGAATGATTGCTATATTTATGTTACAGCTATTTCTATTCACAGTTCCATCTTTTAATCTCACCTTACTCTTTTATAGCTTAATCCTACATCCATTGGATTTTTTAATTTAGTGACTATTTTCATTCCTGGAAGATTTGTGGAATAGTTTTTAATTAAAATTACTGTGCATCTTTAGAAACACTGTAGTGTACATTACATATGTGTGACCTATATTTTATGTTTATTATTTGAGCACATGTATACAGTTTAGTTGCTGTTTGTGTTCTCCCTTACTTTTGTTTTGGTCTTTTCTTTTTCCTCTTGGAAATCTCTGGTATTCTGTTCTGTAAGATTGTCATTACAGACTGATTTCTGAATAGACTTGTGCTAGAGACAGATGGGATTTAATCCACTAGGAAACAGCTTTCAATATTAATTTTATTTTGTATGTGTTCATACCTTATGTAACACAAATTCAGACTCTATGAGGGCAATTTATCATGAGACAGAAGCTTTCATTTCACTTTGTAGACATTTTGTTTGTTTTCCACCCAGTAAGCAGGCCAGAAATGTTTCGTTGAAGCATCCCTGAGCTACTGAAGCGTACTTTTTCTCCTACATCTCTCTTCTCAGGATATAGTTTATCATATTTATGGTTCCATTTACAGCTCTCTTTCTTACACAGATACAAGGTCATGAGCCACTTCCCTGAAAAGTCTTTTAACACCATAGCCCATTACTGTCAATACTTACAAGCAATTAAAATTGCCCTTAGATCACTGCAGTACTAGCTAATGTGCTTATCACTCAGGGTTCAAGTCCCTTGTTTACTATGGCAACTGGGAATTTTGTTTTTAAGATTTATCGTTATTATTAAGATTATTGCAATTCATTCATCATTTCTATGTCCTTATAGCAGTGTTTGGTGGTAGACCAGTTTGCCATGCTGATAGAACTATTATAGAAATTACTTGGAATAGTGTAAAAATGTAGTAGATATGGTTTTCTGAGTGCGTTTATGGTCATTGTCCTTGGAAATGTATTTTCACAGAAGAAAAAGCCCTCTATGACTCAATCTCAAGCAAATAAACATACAGGTATGTGACCAATTACAAAACACTATGAACAAACTCTCTACCTTTTAAGGAAACTTTCTACCTTTTAGGGAACTGATAGTCTTCTTAGTATAGAGTATGTTTGAGCATACTTGTCTGTAATGGACAAATGGAAACATGTTTACTACTGTTTGGTTGAAATCCCCAAATTTAGGTAATACAGTTTCTATATTTAGCCCTCATTTAGCTACAAGTATGCCTGATAATTTCTGAGGTTGTGTACTTTCATTACAAAACCATGGGTATTTTTTGGCCACTAATTTCTCCCAGTATTTTGAATTAGAGTAAATTTGTTTCATCCAATGTCAGAGGTTCTGATTCATATATGGATGTTTCCGTGATCTCTTTCTTAGTATATTTATTGTTGGCATATAGGAAGGCTACTTATATTTTTAATTAATTTTGTACCTTTGATGAATGTATTTATCAACTGTAGGAATGTTTCTGGTGGAGTCTTTAGGAACTTTAATGTACATAATTATATCATCTTCAAATAAGAATACTTTGACATCTTACTTTCCTATTTATATCCCCTTGTGTAGGATGAATCTTAGAAGGTCTTATTACTTGAAAAACCCAGAGTCAGGTATTGAAGTAAATTCTGAAAGATCAGAGAGACAGAACAAGCCACAGTCAACCTCACGTTGCCAACTCCACAGCTGGCCTTGTTTCCTCAGACTTCAGGCTTCTGAGTCCTCACCCAAATGGATCTCAGCTGAACGGCTGCTAAAAGCCTCAAAGCTTAAAAAGCCTAAAAGCTTCTAGTTCCTGGTCCTCACACCTTATATACCTTTCTGCTTCCTGCAATCACTTCCTGAGATTAAAGGCATGTGTCGTTCCCAAGCAAGACATAAATCTCAAGTCCTGGGTTTAAAGGTGTATACTACCACACCTGGCTCTGTTTCTAGTGTGGCCTTGAACTCACAGAGATCTGGATGGATCTCTGCCTCTGGAATGATTAAAGGTGTGTGTGCCACCATTTTCTGGCCTCTATATCTAATCTAGTGGCTGTTCTGTTCTCTGACCCAAATAAGTTTTATTAGGTCGCACAATATATTGGGGAACACAATATCACCCCACCCTTGTCTCTTTCACTTGTCTTTCTTCAAGCACTACATTGAAAAGGAGTGGAAAGAGTTGATATCCTTGTCTTGTTCCTGATTCTAGGAGAAATACTTTGACTTTTTCTCCATTTAGCATGAGGTAGGCTGTGAATTTCACGTATTATTACAAAATATATTAAGAAATGATTTTTTTCTCNCCCAGAATCTAGTTGCATTTGTGTTATACATTAGCTTTACAATTTTTAAAACTGTGGCTTAGCAGTTCAAACCANTTGTTGCCTTTGCAGAGGACTAGAGTTCAATTCCCAGCACCGACATGGTGGCTCACGACCATCCAGAACTCCAGGTCCAGGTGATCTAACACCCTCTTCTAGCCTTAACTGGCACCAGACACACATGTAGTACACATACATTCCAGTAGGCAACACATACACACACACACACACACACACACACACACACACAAATAAATCCATTAAAAAGATTTTAAATATTCAGAGGATTTTTAGCCTGTAGCTATCAGAGAGGCAGTAACATTGTGTAAAAACCTAGATTTTATAGTTACAAACATTGTATTCACATAATCTTTACTTAAATTATAATTGTGATCTCTGACTGTGGTGATATTTTATTTATGCATCCCAATAAAATTTATCTGGGGATCAGAGAACAGAGCCAGCCACCAAATTAGACACAGAGGGCAGGCATGGTGGCAAACACCTTTAATCCTATCACTNGGGAGGCAGAGATCCATTTGGATCTATGTGAGTTCAAGCCTGCATTTCTAGCTGGATTTGTAATAGTTGTAAGTTCTCTCTCATCTTAAATAACATAGGAACACTGAAAATGAAGTGCCATAATTCTGGATATTGTTTCACACACCTTGTTAGGACCTTCCCTGTTTAAAATACTAACAGAAAAAACTACATGCACTCAATTATATCCATTTTGACTTTTCTATTTATTCTTTTTAATTATCTTTGTAGAAATGTTTTTATTCTAGCTGAGGAAAGGAATGGCTTTATATTTCTTATCCCAAATCAAAAAACCAGTGTTTAGTGTTAATATGAGAATAATAACACTACTAGCTTTATATATGTTGGATGACAACCAAACAAGAAAATACAGGGAAAGCTCTTATAATATCAGACAATACAGGACAAACTTCTAATAAATCTTTACATTTTATCACTACTACCAGCCATCATTACCATCAATTTGCTTGTCTACTTTCAATGTCAGACTTGACAAATTTCTTTATCTTGAAAAAGCTGGACTTGTTTGTTTCTACTACAATGCTTTTCCTGATTTTTTCTCCTATCCTTTTAACCATTCTACCATCAAAATATGATCCCTCAATACGCCATTATTTTTTTTCTTGCTGACACTAATTTTCTCACTAAGAATTTTGTGGTTGCTTTTTGCAGGATAGCTACTATGTAGCTCCGTGTATGGGAAATAAACAAGAGTCTGTTTAAGGGGTATTATGGATTTATTAAGATATGAAATGGAGAAATACACTCATGAATACAGGATATGTTAAATCCAGTTGCAGTTGGAAAGCTAGAGACTGATCACACACTACTTCACGTCACCTGACTTGGTCTTCACCACCCAAGAGAGCACACCATTTGACTCCTTCTACTCTTAAGGGGACACATATGCAGACAGAAAGCCACACCCTAGTGTTTGTAACCCCAAAGCCATTGGCAAAACGATTTCCTACAACACTTCCCCTTTTCTTTTTGTCTAAATAAGAAGGCTCTAAACTTAATACAAAACTATACACAATAATAACAATTACCAAGTATTATCCAAGAGAAAGAAAGAGTGATAACATAACCTATCCTGAAGGATCTAAATCTTGTACCTGATATGCTCTTAGCTAAGATAAGAGAGTATTGTAACTATAGCTATCTAGCCTTCAGGCCCTTCAAAGACCTGAGAAGGAAAATAATATTACCTGAGTAAATAGGTAAGGATATAATGCAAGCAAGCACACTTTGAAACATGCAAGGAATGACAGAGACATCTGGCTGCCTGGAAAGTCAACCAATGTTTCTCTGCAATGTTGAGGCATCCACTTTTGGCTACAGGCCTAGAATATCTGACAGACCTTTCTCAGAAGCAAGAAAATTTGAAAGACTGTCCTACCCTGTCTTGACAAGGTGCAGCAGTCACTTTTCCCTTTGTCCTGCTTGTCTTGATCAGACAGTGTGCTTGTTAGCATACCAAGAACGATTGACTAAAAATAGGACATAGAATAAGAATTCACTGCTCATTGCATAACTATAGTTAATGCATTTTTAAAGGTACATGCCACCACTGCCCAGTGTGCTCTCTATCTCTCCCCCCTAATTCTATTGATGGGAGCATCAAGAATGGGGCATTGAAGCAAGCTGGGTCAAAGCTATTACAGGCTGAATTGTCATTTAATAATATTCTTAGCCTTTGGATTGGTAGAAGGTAGTGATCTGATGCTTTGTTCCAAAAGGATTTCATTTGATAGTATAGGGATATTAGCTCAGACAAAGAGGTGAGCATTAGGTGGTTCTTAATGGGTAAAGATAGCCCAAGATAATATGTCTCAGGACTTGCATCATTCCTATTCTCCATAACCACCAGAAGTTCCAACAAACTAATTAGCTTCATAGAATCTTTAACATCAGGTTTGCACGCGCGCACACACACACACACACACACACACACACACACACACACACACACACACACACACACACACACACACAAACTTGCCCAAAGCTTGGAACTTGAGTTCATACCAAATTGGCATTCGTAGTCAGTCATAATAAAGGTTTTACATAGTACAACTGCATGGAGGTCAAGCATCTTGCTTTGATACAAGTGTTTTTGGCATATACCTACCCAATTTGCATTATGCATTTATAAATAGATCAGTTAGTTTCCATAGAGTCTGATATATGGCCCTTACTCATGCAAATAGGACAGCTATGACTCTATTTCCACCCCTCATCTATATTAATGCCTTTGCTGCATGGTGAGAGCTCCTTATTCTCCCTCTGGCCAGGAAAGTGCTATCGGTCTATTCCCTGTGAGTCCTGTTTGGGATTTTGTGTTGTTTGTAAAAGTAGACCTTAGCTCAGTTACTCCAGTGGTGTTTTCTCTGAATTATCTGTGCATTCATTCCTACTCTGTTGATTTGTCAGGAAGCAACTGTCTAGGTGCTTTAAACTCGTAACTAATGTCCTTTAGATAAATCTATGTGAGGTAGACCTGGTGACCCACATCCAGCACTCAGAAGGCAGAGGCAGCAGAAGCCTGCCTATGCTATATTGCCAGATCTTGTCTCAAAACAAAAGTAAACACACAAAAACTTCTCAAGAGCCACATGGGATAATAGATGTAGCTAGAATACTTGTACAGCATGCAGAAGGCCCTGGGTTCCATCTCAGCACTGCCAATCAAAGGTAAACAAATGATACCACTGTTTGCCTAGTAGGTCTGGATGCATGATGTCATTCCTTGACCGGAAGTGAGTAACATAAAAATTTCCTCTTGGTCCATTTGACAGGCCAGAAATACAGGAGTAATAGGACTTCTCTCTTGTCTTTTCATTTGCCTCATGATTTTACTGAACTAAAAATAGCCAGCCAAGTTAGGAAGACTGCTTAGTGTGTGTAAGATCCTGGGTCTAATTCAAGCTTCCTAATCCCAGATAAAAGCCACTTTTGTTTTGTTGTTTGTTGTTTTCCCCCTGCGGCAGGGTCTCCTGTAGTTCATGCTTGCCTAGAATTCTCTATGGAGCCTAAGATGACTTCCTCATCTTCCTGCTTCCAACTTTAAACTGCTGGAATTACAGACATGCACCCTGCCTTGGGGTAGGGTATTATTTTGTGGGTACAGTGAGACTGATAGTTCAGGAGATGGGAATTGTTTTAAAATTTTATTTATTTTTATTTCATATGCATTTGTGTTTTGCCTGCATGTATGTCTATGTAGGGGTGTCAGATTCTCTAGAACTGTTTACAGACAGCTGTGAGCTGCCATGTGTGTGCTGGGAATTGAACCTGGGTCCTCTGGAAGAGTAGCCACTGCTTTTAACCGCCAAGTCTCCAGACCTGAGATGGCAATTTATAAAAAATTTTATGTATTTATATTTTATGTATGAGTGATCTGCACATATTCTTGCATGCCAGAAGAGGGTATCAGATCCTACCATAGAGATTCTTGAGAACACAGTTTATAGTTCATAGGTCCTTCCTAAGAAAGAAGTTGGCGGCAGTGGGAAGCCCTAGGGCTGGAAGTGGTGGGGGTAATCACTATGGAGGGGTGGGAGTCAATATGAAGAAGAAATGGGTTAGGTGGCTGGAGAAAAGCCCCTTTGTTGTGATTTCTGTAGGTAGGAAGGGGGTCAGGCTAGGTATGTAGGATAATGATTGGCTAATTTGAATGATTTCAGCAGGTGAGGCCAGACTTACCTAGTAACTGGAAATGGGAAGATTAGGGTAGGGAAATACTCATGAAGGGTTGAGGATGGAGGGTGAGTTAGCTTTTGGTTATTTTACATGTAAAAGGAAGTAGCCCAAGCAGTTGTTAACTATCTCTAGGCCTTAGGCAGGGCATTGTCTCCAGGATCAGCAAAACTTATGAGGTCACACGATAGTAATCACAACAGATAGAAAGGTCTGATTAAAATAACTTTCTGTAAAATGTTTCCTTAATTTGTTTTCCTTATGAATGTCTGATACAAGAGTATCCCTTTGAAACCAGATCTGTGGTAGAAATTAAGAGTAAAGGCACTGAAATCCCAAGGCAGGAGTGATTCACAATTCCTTTTCTTATCCAGAGCTCGGGATAGAACCCAAGTTCTCAGACATGCCAAGCAGGCTCTAACAGCTGAGCCACACCAGCAGCCCAGCAACTGGCTTTTAAATGCCACCATCAGTGTGGACTTTTCTGCTTCCATCTCCTGCACTCCCAGTCCCCACTATTCTTTCCCAGCTGAGGCTCCCCTTATGACCACTGGCTGGCTCATGTGCCCAGTTTTGGGTCAAAGGCCCTGACTTCACAGGGCTTGTTTATCCCTCACTCATTTCCTGGCTGTTTGGGTAGAAACAGAAAAATCAGAGGGGAGGAGAAGGAGAACAGTGGAGCCCCTGAAGTGCTTTCTCCTGGCCAAGGAGGTGTCTTTCTCTGCATTCCAGGTCAGCAAGAAATCTCACAATATCCCCATTTCCTTCCCCTGGAGAGGGATGCTTGGGGGAGTGGGAAAGGCTCAGTCAGCAATTACAAGTCTTTGGATGTGGGAAGTGAAAGGAGCTTGGGACTCCTCCCAGGTGAAATTTCCCTGGAGACCCCTGGGCTGGGATAAGAGGTCTTCCCTGATCTGCAGAAGCCCTTTCCTGATTTTGCTTAGTTTTGCTTCTCTTTTTCCTTAGGGAGTAATGGCCATTTAAAAGTCAAAAGCCTTTTAGCCTGTCGATTTCATGGACAGACATAGACCTAAATGGCTTTGCCAAAGTGAGCCACATGTGTGGGTCTCCTGTGGCACAATTCCTTTGCTCTCTACTTGCTAGAAAAGAATGCTCAGGAGAGCTAGAAAGATGGCTCAGCAATTAAGAGTCCCGACTGCTCTTCTGGAGGACCAAAGTTCAATTCCCAGCAATGACAAAGTGGTTCACAACCATCTATAACTCCAGTCCCAGGGAATCTGGCACCATTTTTGGCCTCTGCATGTACCAGGTACAGATATATGCAGACAAAACACCCATACACATAAGCGGGGTGTAGAGAATGCTTAGGGCTGAAAATATAGTGCATTTGGTACAGTACAGGAGCAAGGAGCCTTGGGGTTGGATTCTCAGTACCGAGTAAACTTAAGCATAGTGGCACAAGCTTATAAATCCAGCACTTAGAGGGTGACTGATAGGATTTCCAGCCACACCCCATGATCGCTCATACTCTGGCAAGACATTTAGTCACTTCAGCTCAGTCATTTCTGGTTCATACGTCCTACTTAAATCCATGTGCACCATGGTCATGTAATTTACGTGCAGAATGACCATGTAATCTATGTGCATGTGTGGAGTAGCCATGTGGACCCATGTGCGCATGTGCAGGGTAGTCCTCAAAAGGCAGGTCCCACGTATCCTCTGCCTTCTCCTCACATGTCTCTCCAGCAGGCCTGTCCACACCCTGTCTCCCTTTCCTCCTAATAAAACCCTTGATAGTGGGTTTGTTGTGCTTCATAACTTTTCCTCGTTGGGTAAGAGTGCCACAAAAAACCAACATTTGGTACCTTGACTATCCAACTTCTGCCAGGGAATAGTCAAATGGAAAGAGTTGCCCTATATTCAGGCTTTTTTCTATCTAAGCTCTAAACCTTCCCTTCTCCATTCCTTCTCTCATGCTCATGTGCTTCTAGCTATGAACTCTGAACCTGAGGAACCTCTGACTCTGGACACTGCAAATGAACATCCACCTTTCTGATCTCCTGCTCCTGCTTCTGCTGCCACTCCCACCCCTGCTCCAAGAGCTTCCAGTGCTCCATCAGCTCCTCCTCTGGCTTCTTCTTCTCCTCCAGTACTGGGCGCTTCTAAAGGCTCGACTCTGGTTCCAACCTTCACACCTCCCACTACCTGCTCTCAGACTGCTAAGGAATCTGACCCCAGCCATGCCAACCCACAGACTATTCTTCCTTTGCAAGTGGTAGCCAGGGTGGATGGGCTGGTAAAGGTTCATGTCCCATTCTCTCTTTCAGAATTCTCTCAGATAGAAAAGAAACTGGGTTCCTATTCCTCTAATTCTACTTCCTTTGTTAAACAATTCCAATAAATTACCCAATCTTATAGTCTCACCTTTCATGATGTATATACAACACTTGCTAATAACCTACTTCATGAGGAGTGCAGGTGTGTCTGGGAACAGGCAAGAATGCATGCAATGAGGTACACCAAACCAACCCGGCACACCCACCAGAGGCCAAGGTAGTTCCTGATCAGGACCCACATTGGGATTATAACACCCATGGCAGGTCTCTAGCCAGGGATAGATTTATCACCTGCCTTCTGGCAGGCCTCTGTAAAACTGCCCTAAAGCCAGTAAACTAACAAAAGCTAAAAACTATAATCCAAGATAAGGATGAAAATCCCTCTGATTTCCTAGAATGGCTTACAAAGGCCCTCCTTCAATATACTAACTTAGAACTAGAAAGCCCAGAGGGGAGGCAAATACTTATGACCCACTTTGTCTCACAGAGTTTCCCTAACATTAGGGCTAAGTTTAAACGTTTGGAGAGAGGCCCCTTGACCCCACAGGCAAGACTGTTGGCAGTGGCATTTAAGGTGTATCATGGGAGAGATGAGAAGGCCCCAAAACAAAACTGCTAAATGCTAGCACACACAATGCAACCAGCTCCACAAAAGCCGCCGGGTTCCTGCTTCAAGTGTGGTAGAGGAGGTCACTGGGCTTGGGACTGTACTGCCCCCTGCCAGGCCCCACACCACCAGGACCTTGTCCAAGGTGCCACCTAGAGGAACATTGGTCTGTTCACTGCCTTAGTGCACCTGGGTGTCAAATCAGGTTCACCCTCCTGCTGACCTCCGGGTTTGATTGATAACTGAAGCTGCCCGGTTCCCAGACTTCCCACGCCCATCTCACACCAGAAACCCAGGGTAATCATAATAGTAGCTGGGTGGCCCACCTCCTTCCTTTTGGACACTGGAGCCACCTACTCAGTCCTGAGGGAGTTTTGGGGTCCCACTTCTCCTTCTTGTCTCCCTATTGTCGGGGCAGGGGGACAATCTTACCTACCTCATCAGACTTCACCACTTCATTGTATTTTTAGGGGCATTCCTCTCACACACATTTTTAGTGGTGCCAACCTGTCCTGTACCTCTGATGAGAAGAGATTTTTTAGCGACACTGGGAGCTTCTATTTCATTTTCTCTCTATATTTGCCTCACTCCAGACTCACCAGGAGCTCCTCTCCTCCTCCTAGCCACCCACCCTACTAACTCTAACAGTTTATTTCCCCTGCCAGCCTCTCAAGTGGACCCCAAAGTCTGGGACACCCAGAACCCTTCTATTGCTAGGCACCACCACCTGTCATTATCCAGTTTCAGGACTCTATCAGGTATATTACCCAAGTTCAATATCCTCTCTCACTCCAGAGCCTAAGAGGACTTANGCCTATCATTTCTGACCTTCTCAGGAAAAAGCTGCTCCACTCAACCTCTTCGCCTTTTAACACACCCATACTTGCAGTTAAAAAATCTAATGGAACCTACCGCCTGGTTCAAGACCTACAGCTTATTAATTCTGCAGTGGTCTCCTTCCAGCCAGTAGTGCCTAACGCCTGTACTCTCCTGTCCTTTATCCCTTCGGGATCCTCTCACTTCTCAGTTTTAGACTTCAAGGATGCCTTCTTTTCTATCCTCTTAGCCCTCAGTCTCAAAGTATCTTTGCTTTCACCTGGACTGACCCTGACACTCATATGTCTACACAGCTGACCTGGACTGTCTTGCCACAGGGATTCAGGGACAGTCCACATCTCTTTGGTTAGGCTCTGGCCTCTAACCTGCTCTCTCTGTCTCTCCCTGACTCTAAGCTAATACAGTATGTAGATGACATTCTACTCTGCAGCTCATCATTATAACCTAGCCAAACTAACACCTCTGCTCTCCTAAATTTCTTATTCAGCCGAGGTTATAGGGTATCCCCTTCTAAAGCTCAGTTGTCCGCCCCCCAGATCACCTATTTGGGTCTGACTACTACTCCAACCCACAAGGCTATTACTGTAGATAGAAAGCATCTAATCCAGTCTCTTGCAGTCCCTTCTACTAAACAGGAGATTCTGTCTTTCCTAAGAATAGCTGGCTTCCTACAGTCTTGGGTTCCATCCTTTTCTCTCCTCGCTCACCCCTTATATGAGGCAGGTCAGGGCTCCCCTTAAGAGCCCCTTCTTCACCCTCTTACTAAACCTTTCAAGAAGCTCCAACAGGCTCTCTTTCAGGCCCCAGGACTTCATCTTCCATATCTAACCTGCCTCTTTTCCCTCTATGTAATAAAAATGAGGGATTAGCCCTTTGGAACCCTAGGGCATCAGCTGGGACCCTCCTTTGCACCTGTAGCATACCTGTCAAGGAAAGTAGATCTTACCACTCAGGGATGGGCACCCTATATTCGTGCCTTAGTCACTGCTGAGCTCCTTATTCGGGAATCAAAGAAGCTAACCTTCAGGTCACCTGCTATTGTCCTCTCTCACCATAATCTGTCTCATTTCTTAAGTTATAAAGGCTTACAAGCTTTACCTCCCTCCAGGGTTCTTTCTCTCCTGGTGGCACTACTAGAAGATGCCACACTTATTTTCCAGACTTGCTCACCCCTTAATATCTCAAGCCTCCTCTCTCAATCTAACTCTGACTATTCCCCTTCTAATTCCTGCACTGAAACTTTGGAGCAACTGTTGACACACCCTTCACATACACAGGAGGGCACATTGCCCCAGGCCACTCATACCTTATACACAGATGGCAGCTCCTTCTTACGTGAAGGGACCCATAAAGTGGGCTATGCCATAGTGTCAGACACTGAGGGGATAGAAGCATAGGCACTACCGACACACACCACTAACCAACAGGCTGAGCTGATAGCTCTCACCCGTGCCTTCCAATTGGCACAGGGGCAATCCCTAAATGTTTACACAGACTCCAAATATGCTTTCTATATCCTTCTGTCCCATGATGCTATCTGGAAAGAGCGTGGGCTCCTTACAACAAAGAGGGGATCCATATCTAATTCAGAGCAAATAATGGCCATGCTAAAAGCTTCTTACCTCCCCAAGGCTATAGGAACTATGCACTACCTGTCTCATCAGACTGACAGCTCCGTCATCTCCAAGGTAAATAACTAGGCTGACCAGGCAGCCAGAACAGCAGCCCTTCAGAGCCAAGACTCACCCCACTCACCACAGGGATTCCATGCATTACAGCCCACACCCTCAAAAACAACTCTTGACACTAGGCAAATTCTGTCCTATCTACACCAACTTTTTTACCCTAATAGTTATGCTCTTTCTCAGTTCATGAAACCTCACTTGCAGCCCACCTCTGAGGATTTACATTTCTTAAGAACTATTACTACCTCTTGTGAAATTTGCCAAAAGACAGACCCCAATACGAAATACAGAAGTCAGTCTTTTCCTGCCCACCAGGCCAGAGGTTCCCTTCCAGGGACCAACTAGCACCTTGATTTTATCCATTGGTCCACCGTCAGGAGAACTAAATATCTCCTTGTGATGATGGACTCATTTTCGAACTGGGTAGAGGCATACCCAGTTTCTAATAAGCGAGCTTAGACAGTTGCAGATCTCCTTCTTCGAGAAATCATTTCTCGGTTTGGGATTCCTGCATCTCTTTGGTTTGATAATGGTCCAGAGATTACTTCCCAGATTTCTCAGACACTAGCTAAGGTTCTCAATATTCCTTGGCATTTTCATATCCCATACCATCCTCAGTCCTCAGGAAAGGTGGAGCACACCAACCAAGCTTTAAAATCTATTCTTACTAAGACGTCACAGGAACATCCTCCTCGATGATGAAGCTGTCTGTCTGATAAGACAGGCAGTGGATAATTCCTATAGCCTTGGGGAGGCGGGAAGCCTTAGCATGGCCATTATTTGGCCTGAATTAGATATGGATCCTCTCTTTGTTGTAAGGAGCCCACGCTCTTTCCAGAGAGCATCATGGGACAGGAGGATATGGAAAGCATATGTCCCTGGACTTTTACCACTGGGTAAAATTATTGCCTCTAGCTCTTTTCAGGCTCAGGGCCTTTCCAAAAAAGCCTCTTTCAATTTCCCCATTTGAGCTGATGCATGGGAGGCTGGCCTTAATACCAGGCCTCCTACCCAAATCTTTATCTCTACCAGATAGTCTGTTAACTCCTCTACTGTGTCATCTAAGGTCTATTCTATGAAACTTTGAAGACCTTTCCTTACCTCAGACAAGTGATAGTTCCTGCCATCCTCAATCCACATTGGGGATCAGGTTTTCTTTCTTCTCTAGGCCAGCGCCCCTCACCCCTTTCTCCTAAATGGCAGGGACCCTTCCAGGTAATTCTTGTAACTCCAACAGCTGCTAAGCTCTAGAGATTTCCTCACTGGAATCACCTGTCCCATCTAAAGCCTTTCACTTCACCTCAATACCAGAAAAATCTCTCTTCAAACACAGTCACACAAAGGGCACTGCTTTCTTAAGTTCCAGAGGACACCAGGATCCACTGCCCTGCCACCAATTGCAGAACAGTGAGGTCCCAAACCACAAGATTTTCCTTCCTGGTTCCCACTGCTAATTAAGTACTCAGCAAATTGTTACAAGACCACCATAGGGCCAGAGGCAGAGGACCACTGAGAACATCCAGGTGGTAAGGAACAGTAACAGTCCTCAGCAATTGATCACCTGTGTCTCCTGGATGCTAAACTAATAAAGGAAACAGGTGCCTTAGAATCTGTCTCAGATAAGATGTATCTCAGGTAAAAAAATAAAAA
>LZPO01055297.1:121173-132238 GCA_001675575.1 Neotoma lepida
TGGCTTACTGGTACTTTCACATCTTGCTTCTCCTGGCAGTGGCTCCCAGTGTCTCTTTCCTCTCCTTTCTCCTCCCACTATCTCCCTTGGATTTTCCCACTTGGCTCCATCCTGCCCTGCCAGGGACAAATGTAGCTTTATTTATCAACCAATCAGGGCAACAAATATACACAGACAATGAGAAGACATCCCACAGCAGACCTCTTCTCAGGTTGTCATGTCATTGCTCTTGGAAACAGTATGTAAGCATGCATGGTGAGCATGTTAGTATATGTGGTGTGTGTGCAGGTATGGAAGAATATATGGATGGATTAATGGATGTATATATAAATACATATGTGTGTGTGTGTGTGTGTGTGTGTGTGTGTATGGATGGACTGATGGATGCATTCTCCAAAAGCCTAGGAGATGCATGTGCATAGTAGCCTGGAATCTGTAGACTGCAGCAGGGTGTGGGATGTTGAATAAGCTTTATCTCGGTTGGAGATCAGGTGCTGAGAAGCAGTGGCATTGCATGGAGATAGGAAAAACGAATCCAGTTTCTAACCTTACACAAACCTGGTCAAAACTGGATGAAGGATGGAGGGGAAGAAGGATGTGAAACCTTTACAGAGCAGACTGTTTGGGAGTCTCCTCCTTCCCTCCAGTGGACTTAAGATAGGACTCTGCCTCAGTGCAAGCAGAGCCTGCTGGTTTCTGGGAATACATCCCTTGCTCTCAGTGTGAAATGTATAGTGAAGAATCGGCTCCACATCCCCCACATCATGCTTTCCACTTCCCATTACTCTTTATGAACAAGGTGGCAAGGGAGTGGGTGAAGAGGGAAGAACGGCACCAGATGTGATTCAAATGACCCGAGAAAAACTCTGTGCGGGGACACCACATCATCATCATCGGCCATCATGGTCTTAATCAGTCTCCAGTCCAGATGGGGTCTTCGGGCAAATGAAGCTGCACATCTAAGAATTCTTATTCTGCTGGAGTGGCTGGATGCCTGTTTGATGTGAGTTTCCAGGAAGGAGAGAACCATCTCTCTGCCTGACAGCTTCTGGAGTGCCATTCAGAGACACGAGGAGGCCTCAGCCATTACATCCTCTGAATGTAATACCCACTCATGACAGCAAATGTCTCATTGCCAATGATGGACATGGAAAACCTGTCTGTGACAGCTTCACTCACAGTCTACCACTTTAAATGATTTAGCACATGATGTCTACAAGTGGGGAGTTATATAGAACAAAAATTATGGACTGGCACAAATGTTGTACTTAAAGTGATGCCCTTTTCCCTGGTCACAGGCAATTCAGATCTCTGCTCCTAGGCCAGCATCGTTCTCCTCCTTGGAGCCCACTGTCTGTCCCAGGGCCTGAGAGTATAATAGGCACTGAGAAGCTGTTTTGGATTCTGAAGGAAAGGGAAAAAAAGCATCAAATCCTCACTTGGGCCCACAAGGTAACTACAAGGAAGGACAAAAGCCTGGCATCTCAGCATTCCTTTCCTGTCTGTCTCCTTTCCTTTGTTTCAGACCCCTGCGTCACCTAGCATACCTATGATAGTCACTCAAGGACTGACCTTCTCAAAGAGCCATTTGCACCTAACCCTGTCCTTGCTCCCATCAAGGCTGAAGGCCCAAGTTGAGTCATTTTTCTAAACCTATATTCACCCTGGATTCTAGGAAGAGCCGCACAGCAGAGGGACGCTTCTACACACTTGAGACCGGTTATCCATGATGGCAAGGCTACACACCCTGGAGGAGTCAGATCCATGTCCTGAAGGGGTGGCAGTATAACGATTTCTGCAGGCAGTCTTACAGAACCGGACCTGAGCAAGAAATGCTCAGCTTGACCTTTGTTCTGGATGGCTTAATTATGGATATTCCTTGACTGTTTCCCCCATATATTCCTGTCTTTAAGCTCAAACCATATTTCAGTATTAGCAGAATGAACTTGTGGTCACCAAACCCCTTTATCTATCCTTCTGCCCAGCATAGGCTGGATCACCTCTCACCTCTCATCTCTTAAGTGGTCCTGGGATGATTAGCTGAGTCTCAAATTTGAAGTAGCTGTGGCTGGAGGGGTTATTCTGAGCTCTGATCACAGCAGGGATGTTTGTATCTCCATGCTTCCCATGGCAGAGAGAAGGTGAGGAGGAAAATTAGGTCTCAGGGTCTCAATGAGTCCTGACAGAGGGATTACCATGTATGGGAAGCACAGGCCAATACCAAAACTGTCCTCTTGAACTCCCAATTATGAGACACCGCCCACTCCTACCCTGACTCAAAACTCTCCAGTCTAGGAAGGCTGGAACAATGTTTTAAGTGCTTAGAAGAATGTTGTTTTCCAGACAGGCAAGAGGACATTAACATTCCTTTGGATTTAAAAACTGTGACATAAGAGAAAACCAGCTAGGCTGCTTGCAGGCTTTTTCCTCTCTTTCTGTTCCCCCAAATTCAACCTCCCAGTTTGGTCCCTGATGCCCAACAGGACACCAGCTGGAGCCTCCCCCTTTCCCCACAGAACTCCTATGGATTCCACAGTTCATCCCTGCCTAGACTTCCTCCCCCAACCACAAGGCTGTATCCAGTCCTCCCACTCCAGCAGGCAACCTCTGCTAATCCACAGGCCATGGCTGTCAGAAAACAACGTAGCAGGAAACCTGCCTGCAGATTTGTCCTCTCTGTGTGTTCATCCAGATGCAATCCCCAGTCTCTTCCCCAGTTCTACAGCAGAAAACCCATGACTGCCTTCCCTGCCTCCCCCCCTCCATATACTGGGTTTCATGCAGAGATTCCTCTTCCAATATACGTCCCCTTACTTGTTGCTTTTGTACAAAGCCTCTGCTTCCAACATCAGTCCCCAAACTTGTTGCTTTGGTTCAGCACTTCACTCCAGCAGGCACCCCTGCTAACCCAAGGGCAATACTTCCAAGGCCAACAAGTAGGCTGAAGGCATACCCAAACCTCTCTTACTGCTCCTGAGATATGATCCCCCCAGTCTCATCCCCAGCTCTGCAGCTGGAAACTGCTGTGGTCTCCCTTTCCTCTCTGACTCTATCCCTAACAGATCAGAAAGACCTTCTCTTCCAACCTTTCTTTCCCCAACTCATCCAGTATCCCAACCTCCAACACCAGTAGGCATTCCCTGGGAACACACCAGCTAAACAGGCCAGGAAATCAGGCAACACATAGCCATAACATTCTCTGAAAATCAGAGAGGAAACAGACATCAAGGAATAAAACACTCACCCAGTGAAGACAATACCAGATTTCAGCATCTGGAATTGCAATCTTCTCAAAAGCAGATGCCTCAATGCCAGTGTATAAACACAATCAATAGCACCCAGACAACATGTCTCAGCTGGAGCCCAGCTACCCTTCCACACAGGCCCTGAATATTCAAACATAGGTGAAGCACAAGAAAAAGACCTTAAAACAGCTTGTATGAAGATGACAGATTTCCTTAAAGATGAAAGAAAAAAATCCTTTAAAGAAATCCAGGGAAACACAAATAGTGGAAGGAAATGAATAAAACTGTTCAAGACCTGAAACTGGAAAAAGAATCAATAAAGAAACCCAAACTGAGAGAATTGTGGAAATGAAAGATTCAAGAAATCCAACAGGAACTACAGACACAAGCTTCACCATCAGAATACAAGAGATGGAAGACTGAACCTCAGGCATTTATGGTAATAGAGAAGAAATGGATACATTGGTCAAAGAAAATGTTGCCTGGAAAAAAAAAACCTCCTGACACAAGCCATCCAGGAAATCTGGTGCACTATGAAAAGACTAAACCTAAGAGTAAGAATAATAGTTATAGAGCAGTGGTTCTCAAACTTCCTAATGCTGTTGTGCTTTAATACAGTTCCTCATGTTGTGGTGACCCACAACCATTACATTATTTCATTGCTACTTCATAAGTGCAATTTGGCTACTGTTACGTATCATAGTGTAGATATCTGATGTGCAGGACACTGATATGTGACCCCTGTGAAAGGATCTTTTGACCACCACCCCCTGAGAGGGGTCACGGCTCACATGTTGAGAATTCCTGGTAGAGAGGAAGGAGAAGAAACCCAACTCAATGGTCCAAAAATTGTTTTTAATAAAGTCATAGAAAAAATTTCCTACCATGAAGAGGGAGATGCCTATAATAGTACAAGAAGCCAACAGAACACCAAGTAGGTTGCAGTGCAAAAGAAAGTCAACTCACCACATAATAATCAAAATAATAATAATAATCAAAACAATAACTGTACAGAACAAAGAGAGAATACTAAAAGCCGCAAGGGAAAATGACCAAGTAACATACAAAGGCAGACCTGTTAGAATTATACCTGATTTCTCAATAGAGGCTATAAAACCAGAAGGGCCTAGACAGATGTACTGTTGACTCTTAAAAGACCAAAGATGCTAGCCCAGACAGCCTAGACTACTGCACTCAGAGAAACTTTCAATCACCACAGATAAAGATAGTAAGACATTCCATGATAAAATTAAATTTAAACAACAGCTATCTACAAATCTAGCGCTACAGAAGATGTTATAAAGAAACTTCCAACATGCAAGGAGGCTATTACGCCCATGAAAACACAACAAATAAATAATCTCATGCCAGCAAAATCAAAGTAAGGGACACACACATACACACACAGGTGCTGTACCACCATCAGTAACAAAAAAACAAGAGTCAACGATCTTTAGTCATTGCTTCCCAAAACGAAATAGAAGCTGTCATTTAAAATCTCCCAATCCAAAAAAAAGCTCATATTTGAATGGTTTTTGCACAGACTTTGATCAGGCTTTCAAAAATACTTAAAGCCAATGCTCTTCAAATTATTCCATAAAGTACAAACAGAAGGAATATTTCCCAATTCATTATATGAGGTCACAGATATCCTGATATCTAAACCTCATAAAGACTAAAAAATGAAGCTGAACTTCAGCCCCAGGGACCAGGCAGCACCATCCTTGCCCCACCATCACGGTCCTCCACTGCACCAGTGACCCCTGGAGACACAGAACCCACCTTCACTGATTGGAGGAAGAGGGATACCCAAGGCACTGGTTCTACCTGCACTTATTGGAGGAAGAGTGGTACCCAGAGGCACAAGCTCCAACTGTACCAATTGGAGGAAGAGATAGATAAATGCCAGTGTAAGGATACATTCAACAACATAAAGAGCAATATGGCACCAGAAGAAATAAACAAACAAACAAAGAAACAAGCTTGTGTAGCTATCCTAATATCTAACAAAATAGAATTCAAACTAAAATTAGTCAAAAGAGATGGAGAAGGACATTTCATATTCATCAAAAGAAAAATCCATCAAGATGAATTCTCAAAACTGAACATCTATACCACAAATACAAGGGCACATGTATTTGTAAAAGTAACATTGCTAAGCTTAAATCACACCTCAAACCCCACACCTTAATAGTGGGATACTTCAACACCCCATTCTCACCAATGTACAGATCTGCCAGACAAAAACTTAACAGAGAAACAAGGGAACTAATAGATGTTATGACTCAAATGGATTTAATAGACATCTACAGAACATTTCACCATAACAGAAAAGAATATACCTTCTTCTCCGCACCTCATGAAACTTCTCTAAAGTTGACCACATACGCTGTCACAAAGCAAATGTCAACAGATATATAAATGATAGAATAACCCCCTGAATCTTATCAGATCACTATGTGTTAAAGCTAGAGATGAACAACAACACAAACTACAGAATGCCTACAAACTCATGGAAACTGAACAACTCTCAAATGAATTACCACTGGGTCAAGGAAGAAAGAAAGAAAGAAATTAAAGACTTTCTAGAACTTAATGAAAATGAATGCACAACAGACCCAATCTTATGGGACACTATGAAAGCATTGTTAAGAAGAAAGTTCATAGCACTAAATACCTATGTAAAGAATGTGGAGAAATCTCACACTATGGACTTAACAGCACACTTGATAGCTCTAAAACAAAAAGAAGCAAACTCACCCAGGAATAGTAGATGACAGGAAATAATCAAATTGATGGTTGAAATCAATAAAATAGAAGCAAATAGAACAATAGAACAATACATAGACTCAATAACACAAAGAGTTGGTTCTTTGAGAAAATCAAGAAGATAGACAAACCCTTATCTAAACTAACCAAAAGGCGAAGAGAGAATATCCAAATTAATATATTCAGAAATGAAAAGGGGTCATATATACAAGAAATCCAGAGAATCACTAGGTCATACTTCAAAACCTATACTCCACAAAATGGGAAATCTAAAAATAAATGGACAATTTTCTGGATAGGTACCACATACCAGAATTAAAACAAGACCAGATAAACAAGTTCAATAGATCTATAACCCCTAAGGAAATAGAAGCAGCCATTAAATGTCTCCCAACCAATAAGAGCCCAGGGATAATGGGTACTAAGGGGGATCTAGTCCCTCAATAGTCCCCTCTCAGGGTCCGGGAAGCATCTACAACCAGCTGATACTTTAATCTTTGATGAAATGAAATGAATCTATGTACACAAAACTCCTTAGTCCACACACTTTATTATTCTGTGTCAGTTCTCTTCATAGCTTCTATTTTGCTGTCATTCCTAGCTCTTTTCTTGCCTGATTTCTTTCTATCTTATCTTCTGTCCCCACCAAGTTCTATCTGAATCCTCTGATCTTAGTTCTGTGTCATCTTGGTCTTTCTTCTCTTGTTCTTACCCATCCAGTATTTTCCCATCTGGCTCTTCTTCATCTTCCTTAGCTTCCTCATGTACTACAGTCCTATCTTCCTCTCTGTCCTTATACCTCCAAGTTCTCCAGTAAAATTCCTCAAAAATCCTCCTCAGTCTCTGAGGTTTACAGTTATATACCCATGAGATAGCAGTGCTCTAGCTAAGGCAAGGTCACCAGGCTTGAATTCTTATGGGGTCATAAAGGCAGGTAAGAATTTTCCTCAGGCACTGACCATCAGGATTTCTTTTACAACCCAAAAGGGGAGTGGTAAAGGAGGAGGTCAACTCTGAGTGCTAATAATTGGTTAGTATATCAAAAGGGGAATTTATGTGCTCAACCTACATTCCTAGAAATAGTTAGGTGAGAAGTCATGGGTCTATAAAGTTAGTAAGGCTATAAAAAAGGAGGGTCTCACCTTAAATTTCACAAGAAATGAAGCTATCCACCAGACCTAGGAAACAGGTGTGGTTTCATTTCACCTTGGATACTTGAGTCTGTTCTTAGAGAGTACAGAGGTATTACTGATAAGATACCTTCATCACTCTGGGGATCTTCCTGGCCATGTGCTGCTAATGACAATTAGGGATCCTGACTGTGCTACTGCTCAGAAGATATCTCTGATATTCCTTTAATAGAAGGGAAATTGTGCCCAAAGAATGATGGAAAAGATGCAACAGCACACGAGAAATTCATATTAGGAAATGACTAATAATTAAAAGCCAATATCAACAAGAATCCTTGAGCCTCAGTTTGACATCTGGAAGGCCCTTGGCTTCTTCA
The DNA here is from genome assembly GCA_001675575.1 of Neotoma lepida. NCBI lineage: Eukaryota > Metazoa > Chordata > Mammalia > Rodentia > Cricetidae > Neotoma > Neotoma lepida. The sequence continues at coordinate 128,695 of LZPO01055297.1, forward strand.
AGATATTAGCTTTGTCATAATCAGCTGAAATCCTACTTTATATATTTTTCAGCTTGCAGCACAGTGCCAGATCTTTTCAGCCCAGAATTCTATCAGAATTTCAATGAAGAGATAATACAAATACTCCTTAAATAGTCCCTCACAATAGAAACAGAAAGAACATTATCAAACTCTTTTTCTGAATCTACAGTTACCCTAATACCCAAAGCACACATACGTGCAACAAAGAAAGAGAATTACGATCCAATCTTCCTCATGAACATTGATGCAAAAATAATCAATAAAACACCGGCAAACCAAATCCAAGAACACATCAAAAAAAATCATCTAATATGATCAAGAATGCTTCATCCCAAAGATGCAAAGATGGTTTAACTTAGGAAAATCTGTAAATGTAATCTACTATATAAACAAACTGAAAGAAAAAAACACATATTTATCTCATTATATGCTGAAAAAGCCTTCAAAAAATCCAACATCAATTCATGATAAAGGTCATGGAGAGATCAGGAATACAAGGAAAATACCTAAGCACAATAAAGGCAATTTACAGCAAGCTGACAGCCACCATCAAATTAAATGGAGAGAAACTCAAAGTGATTCTACTAAAATCAGGAACAAGACAAGGCTGTCCAGTCTCCCAATAGCTATCCAATATAGTACTTGAAGTTTTAGCTAGAGCAATAAGATAACAAAAGGAGATCAAGGGGATATAAATTGGAAAGGAAGAAATCAAACTTTCAATATTTGCAGATGATATGATAGTATACTTAAGTGACCCCAAAATTTCTACCAGGGAACTCCTACAGCTGATAAACTCCTTCAGTAATGTGGCAGGATACAAGATTAANTAAAAAAAATCAGTAGCCCTCCTATGTATAAATGATAAATGGCCTGATAAAGAAATCAGAGATGCAATACCCTTTACAGTAGCCACAAATAACATAAAATATCTTAGGGTAACTTTAACCAAACATGTGAGAGACCTGTATGACAAAAACTTTAAGTCTCTGAAGAAAGATATTGGAGAAAATATCAGAAAATGGTAGTATCTCCCATGCTCATGGATCAATAGGATTAACATAGTAAAAATGGCAACCTTACCAAAAACAATCTACAGATTCAATGCAATCCCCATGAAAATTTTAAAATAATTCTTCACAGACCTGGAAAGAATAATGATCAAATTCATATGGAAAAGTAAAAAACACAGGATTGCTAAAATAATCTTGTATAATAAAGGAACTTCCAGAGGTATCACCATCCCTGACTTTAAGCTCTACTATACAGCTATAGTAATAAAAATAGCATTGTATTGGCAAATACAAAACAAAAAAACGTAAAACAGAGAAGTGGATCAATGGACTCAAATCCAAGACAGCCACATAAATCCACAAACCTATGAATACCTGATTTTTGACAAAGAAGCCAAAATTATACAATGGAAAAAAGAAATCATCTTCAACAGATATTGTTGACATTACTGGATGTCAGCATGTGAAGAAAGCAAACAGATCCATATCTATCACCCTGTGTAGAACACAAGCCCAAGTGGATCAAAGACCTCAACATAAATCCAGTTACACTGAATGTGATAGCAGAGAAAGGAGGAAGTAGTCTTGAATGCATTGTCACAGGAGACTATTTCCTAAATATAACACCAGTAGCACAGACACTGAGAGCAACAATTAATAAATGGGACCTCCTAAAACTGACAAGCTTCTGTAAGGCAAAGAACACAGTAAATAAGACAAAAGGACAGCCTACAGAATGGGAAAAGATCTTCACCAACACCACAACTGACAGAAGGCTGATCTCCAAAATACATAAAGAACTCAAAGTGGCTCTCTGTGTGTTCCAGGCCAGCCTAGTCTACATAGTGAGTTCTAGGACAGTCAGAGCTACACAGTGAGATCCTGTCTCGAAAAAAACAAAGCAAACAAAAGTAAATGATCAACAAGATTCAATCCTTAGACCCAGAGAGGTTAGGTAAAGAGGAGAGGTCTAGGTGAGGATGTGTGGATCTCCTGGAAGGGGAAAATATAGATTTTAAAATAGGACTGGGTGTAAGTGGGGACAGTAATGAGGGTGAGGAATTAGGTGGTGGTTGCACTGGAGGGAGAGAGTGGGCGAGAATAGGCTGGATTGGGGGGGGGCACTTGGGGAGTGGTGTAGAAACCCAGTGCACTGAATCCTTCCTGGAATCTATGAAGATGATTCTAAGGAGGACTCCTAGTATGTAAGGGTGGATACTGAGTTACAACTGGTCATCTCTTGAAGCCAGCCAAGACTTCCAGTGGAGGGACTGGCTTGCATTCAATTGAGTTCTGGCCAAGGGGATCACATGGAAATCCTCAACCCAGGCTGATTCTAAGAGAAAGGGTTGCACTCTGAAAACTGACAGTGGGTCCCACTGCTGAGGACACACAACTCATTGAACATGGAGAAGTTGAACTGCTGCCTACAAGGAACTTCACTCCTATGTTCTGATCTCTTTGGTATGAGAAGGTACTCTGAGGACCAATGAAAGAGAAATGTGGAATCCAAGCCAGCCACAAAGCCACTGACCTACAATCTGTCCTTCCTGCAAAATATGCTTGGGCAATGGTGGCACAGAAAATGTCAGAGTAGCCAACCAATGTCTGATTTGACTTCAGGCCTCGAGAAGAAATTCACACATGACACTAATTAGATAACTATGAACAAGAGACTAGACAGCCCAGAGACCTAGGGTAAAACCAAACACTACTGGTCTAAAAAAAATCAATAAAATATGTTCTACTGATATTCTGTGATTCTCATAGATCAGTGTCTTATTCAGTTATCATCAGGGAGGCTTCTTCGAGCAGCAGATGGGAACAGATGCAGAGATCCACAACAAGATGTTATGTGGAGAGAGAATCCAAATTGGAAATCTCTGTCAAGTCTCTTCCATCAGGGCTCAGGAAATCCCAGGAGGCTAAAGATTGTAAGAGCCAGAGGGAATGGAGGACACCAGCAGAACAAGTCCCTCTAAATCAACTAAGCAAGGCACATAGGAGCTCACAGAGACTGAAACAGCAAGCACGGGGCCTACCTGCATCTACACCAGGTCCTCTGGATAGGTATTATACCCATTGGCATAGTATTTATATGGGACTCCTGACTGTGAGAATATGGAGTTCTCTGACTCTTGTGCCTTCTGTTGGGACTCTTCCTGTAGGAATGCCACACCCAACTTTGATATGATAGCTTTGACTTCAATTTATTTTATTTTATTTTGTTTTTTTGTTATTTTGTTTTTATCTCTTAGAAGACTGTTCTTTTCCAATGAGATGTAGAAAGAGAGTGGATCTGGAGGAAAGGGAAGGTCAGGAGGAATTGGTAGGAGTAGAGGAAGGGGAAGCCATAATAAGGATATATTATATGAGAAACAAATTTATTTTCCTTAAAAGAAAAAAAAATACTGTGATGTAAACGTAATGATATTTGGCATATATTGGACACGTACTGAACCAAGAGATACCAATTTTTAAAAACCCTTTATTTCAATTTGTGTATGTAA
>LZPO01055298.1:28541-49851 GCA_001675575.1 Neotoma lepida
AATAAGTGTTCAGCAAGAAAATGTGAGTTCTAGTTCCAGTACCCGTATCCAGGTGCTTACAATCACCTGTAACTTCAACTTCAGAAGATCCAACTCCTCCTGGCCTCCATTGGCACCTGCATTTATGTTTATAAATATACATACATATAATTATGTAATTAAAAATAAATCTTAAAGAAACAAACTATGTGCTAGAGAGATGGCTCAGCAACTAAGAGCATTTGATGCTCTTGCAGAGGACCAAGAATGAGTTCCTAACACCTACATGGTGCCTACAATCATCTGTAATGCCAGTTCCAGGGGATCTGGCACCCTCTGGCCCTCTGCAGGTACCTGTTACCCATGAGTAGAATAGGCTGTTCTCAAACTCAGAAATCCACCTACCTCTGCCTCCAGAGTGAGATTAAAGGCCTGTACCACCACTCTTCNTACGTTTTTATTTTTTATTTTTGTGGGTTCNCTGAGTTCAATTAATCTGCCTGTTGGAATGTTAACTGATCTTGTTGTTGGCTTGATCTTACACAAGTAGTCATAGTTTCCATGAGTTCATGTATGCAGAAGAGAGCATGTCCAGAAGATAGCAATTTACAACATTATTCTCCATCCTCCAGCTTTTCAATTCTTTCTGTCCTCTCTTCCACAATCTTCCCTGAGCCTTGGAGAGGGTAGAGTTGAAATACATGTCCTATTTAGTACTGAGCATACTTATTTTCAGTTCTTCAACCACCAGCTAAGTTATCTTTTTACTTATTTATTTATCTATTTATTTATTGAGACAGGATCTCACCATGTAGACCAGACTGGCCTTGAACTCACAGAGATCTTCCTGCCTCTGCCTTCCAAGTACTGGGATTAAAGGTGTGTGACACTACACCTGGCCTAAATTACCTTTTAAAGGAGAATACAATAGTGTGTGACATTTTAATCTTTGCATGTCAGTATGTTATGTCACTACCCAGAGCCAGATGTATTCTATTCTTTTGACCTGGATGCCTGAGGAAGGACAGTTAGGATATTTTCCATTCTAGTGTTACCAGGGAAATGGGAGGTGGTGCCTAATCAACCATGAGGGAGGGATGTAGTTGGACTTTCCTTTGAGCTGCCAGCTCACAAATAAAGACACAAAGACGTCTTATTAATTGTGAAAGTTTGGCCTGTAGCTTATGCTTGTTTCTAACTATTTCTTATAACTTAAATCAACCCATTTCTATTAATCTACATCCTGCCACATGGCTCATGGCTGTTACCGCTCCTCCTGCACATCCTGCTTCCTCTGCATCTGGCTGGTGACTCCACCTTTCTTCTTCCCAGAGTCCTCTGTGTCCCTGAAACTCCCACCTAACCTCTTCCTGCCTAGCTATAGACCGTTCAGCTCTTTATTAAACCAATCAGACGATGTTTTGGCAAAGATACATCTTCACAGTGTAAACAAATATTCCATAACATTTCCCCCTTTTTGTCTAAATAAAAAGGAATGGGTGTAACTCTAACACAGTGAAACTATATATAATACCAATTTTCAGATAAGAATTACATTTACAAAGTCCAGTCCATTTGTATTTGGCAATTTTGGAGAAAATACTCTATTTATCCTATCTTGATGAATCCAAAGTTTTATACCTAAACCACTTTCTATCATAACTTGTATTACCATCCTAAAAATATCTTTTTAGCCCTTAAAACATCTTTTTAGATAAACAACTTAAGCTTTTATGTCTCTCAATCTTATGTACTTTACACCTCTTTTGTGAGTTTCTTTTCTGAATTTGGTAACAAGGAATACTGTAACTATAACTATTAGTCTTCAACCCTATCAGAGGCCTGAGAAGGATATACTATTACCTGAGTAAACAGGAAGTGCAGAGCAAACAACTTCCAAAACTATAGAAACAAAAGAGACATCTGGCTGCCTGGACAGTCACCCAAGTTTTCTCTGCAATGTTGGGGCATCCATCTTCAGCCTCCAGGCCTAAAATATATGACAGATTATTTTGTGAAACAGGAATTTTGAAGTACTGTCCTACCTTGTCTTGTTCTGCAGTCACCTTTTTTTGTGTCCTGCTTGTCCAATTTGGACAGCTTACTGTCAGCAGTTGAGCAAGGGCAGTTTCTTCCCAGTGGCTAACTTTGCCACAATGAAAGCAAACGCCATATGGAGTTTCTTTGATACCCATCATCTTTTCTGAAGTAGATTGGTGCTGCCAGGAGCAGATGTGTCTCATTGTCATGAAAAGCCTTATGGCATTATAACATCTTAAATGCCATATTTTGTAGGTCTCTGAAGTGTATCAATATACAAAAATCCATACCTATGTAAAATTTTTGAGACTAATAGTTGTTTTTTTAGTTTGAAAGTAGATTCAATAATCTACCCTTTTATCATATCATTTCTGTATCTCCCCTTTTTCTCTTTAGAAAGATTCCTGAATCTACTTTGTTCAGTTTTTTTTCTGACTGTGACCAAAAATAATTTGTAACCAGCTCCCCTAAACAATGACAAACATCTGTAACTCATCAAATGACCAAAAACCACCCACCCCACTTCTTGGGAATGTGAGTGTTGGAATCTCTAGACTGCTTCTTGTCTGGAGGTAATGGCATTTCTAGGGGACCCTTAAAAAATTGGGATAACGGTCAAGTCCTGGGAGAGATAGCTGTTATTATTTTTGTTTAGTCTCTGTGTGATAGGAAAGTGTAGAGCTTATCTGAAGTCTTGGCTAGAATAGTCTTTGAGGCTGGACCATCTTAGCTGGCAGCTTTGAAATTGTTCTGGATGTAGATTTTTGAGGAAACTGTAACTGAGGCATTATGAGAAGCTGGATCATTTGGGCTACTTGTCTTTATTTGTATCTGGTGCTTTTGTTCTGAAAATCAACTTTTAAAGGTAACATACATATCTGTATTAACACAAGTATGGAATGTGCAGTGTGTACAAGTCAGCTAAAGATGATTCGTTTTATGTTTGAGCAGGTAAAAGACATCTTTCAACTTTATAAGTCCATTTGGACTGTATAACCAAACTGTCAGGAGGACTCTGTACCCAACAGGATTTATCATGTCTCATCCAGTTTCAGAGCTGTTCCCATGCAGAGGGATCAGCTTACATGTCACCTGTCCTGTAGTCTTTTTTGGCTTCCTCCCCCATATCTGTAGCCAAGAACCTCAGGAGGTTCAAATCAAACCCAATCAAATCTGATCTCTTTTAGCTTTGAACCATAACTTTTTGTTTCCTGTGGAAACAAAGACAATGTCTCCCCCAATGCAACATATTTTCTGACTTGCATTTTGAAGTTAAGACAGTCTTAAAATATATAGGTTGGTTTAATTTAGCAGTCCCTTCCACAGGAATTCAAAAAATTTAAAATTAACAAAGCACCATACAGGATCCAGATGCCCTGTGCATTTTCCATCCTATGGGCTTATTCTTTTTATTCTCTTTATATTACTTTACTCTTTCTTTAAATATTTTATTTTGTTATTTTTAAACTATTTTTTCTATGACTGTCTATACCCTTTTTTTTTAACTGTATTTGTTTAAAGGTTTCATCAGTCTGGACAACTTACTGTGCATCTGCAATCTTCTCTGACCACATGAGCCAAGCCTTAAACCTGCCTTGCAGCTCTGCACATGGCGCTGTGACTGGAGCCATGTCTTTGTAAGCCATGGCTCACCTGAGACTGCGGGACTAGGGAGCTGTGTCTAGCTCCATGTTTGTGTATTTGGAACTTTTTAAAAAAGCTTTCTCAGGTCCTATGTGGAAATACTTACCCCCACATTGGACACCATATGTATTTTTTGTATTTTTTGTCAGGACCGTTGGCTCCCCAATAATGTCATGTCCTCTCTGTCCCTCAAAATTCTACCTAACCTCTTCCTGCCTAGCTATAGGCCATTCAGGTCTTTATTAAACCAATCAGAAGGCACCTTAGCAAAGACACATCTTCACATTGTAAACAAATATTCCACAACAGAGAGGTCTATCCTCAATGGCCTCCAAGGCTATTATTATTATTATTATTATTATTATTTTGGTTTTTCGAGGCAGGGTTTCTCTGTGTAGCTTTGGCGGCGCCTTTCCTGGAACTCACTCGGTAGCCCAGGCTGGCCTCGAACTCACAAAGATCCTCCTGCCTCTGCCTCCCGAGTGCTGGGATTAAAGGCGTGCGCCACCACCACCCGGCTCCAAGGCTATTATTAATCCTTGTGTAGCTACCTAATGATGAGAATCTATCTCAAAAGAAAATCAGTTTAAAAGTCATCATGTACTACATAAAGAGTTTGAGGCCAGCCTGAAATATATAAGACCATACACACACACACACACAGTGCTAGGTGTGGTTATTATAATCTCAGCACTTGGGAGGCAGAGGCAGGAGTTGAAGTTGAAGGCCAACCTGGTCTACATAGCCTGAACTTCATAATGAGACCCTAATTCAAAAAACAGAAAGGTGCTGGGGGAGATAGCTCAGGTAGAAGTGACTGCAGAGCAAGCATAAAGATTTGAGTTTGTATCCACAACACCCACATAAATGTGAGGAAGGGAGACAGGTGGATTCTTGAGCTCATTGACTAGTCAACTTTAGCTGAATCAATGAGCTTCAGGTTCAATTAAAGAACCTGTCTCAAAAAATGCAGTGGATGGGAACTGGTTAGATGGATTAGTGGGTATAGTGACTGTGTAAGCATGAGAACCTGAGTTTAGATTCCCAGCATCCATGTAAAAACCAGGTGCTGTGACTGTATCTCTAATCCCAATTTGGGTGGGTAGAGGGGGAAACAGGCAGATCTCAGGGGCTTGCTGGCNATCCAGCAAAAGTAATGAGGTCCAGGTTCAGTGAAAGATCCTTTCTCAAAAAATATGGTGGAGGGCCTGACATGGTGGCACACCTTTAATCCCAGCCCCTGGGAAGCAGCAGCAGGAGGATCTCTGTGAGTTTGAGGCCAGCTGGTCTACATAGCAAGTTCCAGGACAGCCGGGACTACATAGAAAAACCCTGTCTCAAAAAAAAAAAAAAAAAAAATATGGTGGAGAGTGATAGAGGAGACACCTGTCATCCATCTCTGAGTATCACGTGTACTCATGGTGAGTGAACCCATACACACGTGCACATACACATGCACCACACAAAACACCAAAATAAGGTGGATTAAAGAAGACAATGTTGACTTCTGGCCTATACACACTTCTAAACATGTGTATACACCACACACAACAGAAAAGAATAGGTATCAGTGAGGTGGCTCAGCAGCTAAAGGTGCTTTCCACCTAACCTCACAAAGCTGAATGTAGTTCTCAGGACCCACAAAGTGAAAGAAGAGAACTGATTCCCACAAGTTGTCTCTGACTTCCATGCATGCCATAGCAGGTGTATGTGTGTGTATATATGTATGTATGCATATATATATATATATGCACATAAACAAATAATAAAAAATTAAAAAATTATATACAGAACTCTGAGCCAATGGGATAAAGAGGTTTACAACCAAGGCTGACAACCTGGGTTTGATCTCTGGAACCCCATGGTGAAAGAAGAGAACTGACGTTCTCTGACCTCCACATACATGCTATAGCATGTGTTTCATGACGTGTGCATACTCATGTGCACGCACACATATACACTAAGTGCATGTTAAAGAACTGCCATATCTTACTAATTGGAAGACAATCCAATTAAAACAGGTGTGAAATGACACTTCAATACTGAATTTTAACATGTGACTAATGACATGAAAAGATGCCAAACATTACTAGTCAGGGAAATGCTGATAATGAGATACCACTATGTGCCCACCAGTACATTACCAAATATTGGTGAGGATGCAAAGCCTTTGACTTCTTCTGCTCTGCTGGTGGGAAAGTAAAGAGGTACCACTATATGGAAAAAAGTTTGACAGGTTAAACACACCTCTGATTGAATACAAAGTCCTTGGTTATTTACCTATGAGAAATAGAAATACAGGTTCAAGAACCTATGATTTCCAGAATAGTAGAATCAGCTAGGAACCTGTCAACAGGTGATAGGTAAAGGAAATGAGGTATAGCCACATAACATAGTAATGAACAGAACACACATAACACACTACATCTAAAGTCCTTGGTGCTGAATGAAAGGAACAATTTATATTGTATCTTCTATTTTTATGAAATTATAGACTTCTTTGCAGTGACATGGCCAGCTTGGCTGCCTGGGGCTAAAGGTTGAGGATGGGAGGCCACCCATAGAAGGCTCCGATGATTGGTGTAGTGGTGGCCTCATAGGTACATAATTTTCCAGAACTCCCTGACTTGTCTATTTTAAATGGATGTGGTTTAATGTGTGCAAATTATGCTTCAATAAAGTTGACCAAGTAGCAAATGGCAGTGTTGATTGAAATGTTGGACTTTGGCTTTTTTTTTACTTGACCTGGGCTTAAGGATGCTCTTCTCAGAGTGAGCAGAAGGATCCTTAACATCTTGGAGTCTTCCTCCAGGACAGAGAAATATGATCTTTGGTGAGCAAACCTTAAATTCACAGAAAAGTTGAAATTTGATTACAATCTATATTTCAGGGGTGGCCACACTATGATATGAATATGTCTCTAAAAAGATTTCGCACCTTAGAAAAGTTAGGTCAAGCACAGAATACATTTTGAAACTCAGCATGCGTTACTGAAACAAAGAAAAACGTACTAATAATGAATGGCAGAAAAGCTCTGGATCAGGTTTCACAGGTGACTCCTGCAAGCCTGAGCACTACCTCTTTCCCCTGCAATGTGGTCATTTAGTCCTAGCTTAAATCCAGTATAAAGTGAATTATAGCACAGACACCCACTTTCCCCCCTGATAGGACTGGGGTCTATGTCATCCTGAACCTTCACCCCCATGGGTCATGTAGACCCACATAATCCTTTCCCTAGGTCCATCAAGTGGGGCTTCCTACTGCCTCTAGGCCAGAGAGTGTATGTAGTTCTCATTTTTAGCCTCAAACTGAAATGTCTCTGTGTTCTTTCAGAGAGTCTACTTAGAAGTGAAGCTCAGGCTACTATTGTACCAGAACTGGAGATGCCCAGCTTGCCTGCTATTTCATTGCTGCAGTGGCCTCTGCTAAGTAAAAAGTCTTCATAGAGGTAACATACATCTATTTATTTATTTATTTATTTATTTTTATTTATTATTGTTATTATTTGAGACAGGATTTCATGGTATCTCAGATTGGTCTTGAATTTACTATGTAGCTATGCTACTTTTGATGATCCTCTTATCTCCTGCTCTTAAGTGTTTGGATTATAGATGTGTACTACCACGCCAAGTTATGCTGAGCTCACAAGTGCTTTACCAACTGCGCTACATCCTTAGTCTCTTAAGAGGCAACAATGTTTGTTTGCTTAAAGATTTACTTACTTTCATTTTATGTGTTTGGGTATTTTGCCTGCATGTATCTCTATGTACCACATGCGTACAGTGTCCTCAGAGGCCAGAAAAGGATGCCAGACCCCCTGGAATTGGAGTTATAGCCATGTTGGTGATAGGAATTAAACCTAGGTCTTCTGGAAATGCAGCCAGTATCTCTCCAGACCTGTTTTTTGTTTGTTTGTTTTATTTTTTTATTAAGAAATCTTTTCATTTTACATACCAACCACAGATCCCCCTCTCTTCCCTCCTCCAGCCTCCCCCAGCCTCCTCCAGCCTCCCCCCCTAACCCACCCCCATTCCCTTCTCTGAAAAGCCTCCCATGGGGAGTCAGGAAAGCCTGGTACATTCAGTTAAGGCAGGTCCAAGCCCCTCCCCCTGCATCAAGGCTGTACAAGGTATCCTACCATAAGTAATGGGCTCCAAAAAGCCAGCTCAGGCACCAGGGATGGATCCTGATCCTACTGCTGGGGGGACCCATTAAGCAGATCATGATACACAACTGTCTTGCTTATGCAGAGGGCCTAGTCCAGTCCCATGGAGGCTCCACANNTGTTGGTCTAAAGTTCATGAGTTCCCACTAGCTTGGTTCAGTTGTCTCTGTAGGTTTCCCCATCATGATCTTGATGCTCCTTGTTCATAGATTCCCTCTTCCCTTGGTTTTATTTTTTGAGACAGGGTCTCACTGTGTAGTTCTAGTTGGCCTAGAACTCACTAGGTAGACCAAATTGGCCTTAAACTCAAAGAGATCCACCACACCCAGCTAACTTTTTTGTATTTTAAGAGTTAACCTTTCTGGCAAAAAATACTCTTCAAATCTTATTTTGGACTTTGATTGGTTTACAAGTACCACTTTATGAGTTAACTTAAGTTTGTTGTAAAAGGGATTTTGGGGAGAGGGAGACTAGAGAGATGGCTTAGTGGTTAAGAGTACTTGCTTTTGCAAAGGACCCAGTTTGGGTTCCTAGCAATCACATGCCAGCTCACAATTGTCTATAACTCCAGTTCCATGGATCTGATGTCCTCTTCTGGCCTCTGCAGGCACCAAGCACACATGTGATACACATACATACATACAGTTGAAACATTCATAGACATAAAATAATCTTTGAAAAAAATAAAAAGGGATGGGGATGTAGCTCAGTTGATAGAATGCTTACCTAGTGTGCCTAGAGCCTTGGGTTCAGTCTCCAGCCCTGCCATAAATCAAGCTTGATACTGCACATCTGTAATCACAGCACTTGGTGGTAGAGGCAAGCNATGAGAGAGATGGAGAGATGGCTCAGCAGTTAAGAGCACTGGCTGCTCTTCCAGAGGACCTGTGTTTTATTCCCAGCACCCACATGGCAGCTTACAACTGTAACTGTTATAATCTGTAACTCTAGTTCCAGTAGATCTGATGTCCTTTTCTGGCCTCTGTAGGTGCCAGGTATGCTGATGGTATGCAAATACCCATATACATAAAAATTTTTAAAAAGTTAAAAAAAAAGTAGTAGTGGTACAGATCAAGATCAAAGTCAATCAGGATACAAGAAACCCTTATCCCCCAAAAGGAAAAAAAATATTAAAAACTGTTCACATGATATTACCTCAAGGCTCTGTGGGAGGTGCATATTTTCCTCTAATTATGTTAAAAATGAGGCATATAAGCACTTAGTCAGCAGTTTTTAGGCACCAGGTGTTCTAAGGTTTAAACCTTGTTGCAATATTTGTGCTCCTATTTGGTCTCTGGATCCTTCTTCTTGTTATTACTCTTTCTTTGTTTTGTTTTTGTTTTTTTGAGACAGGGTTTCTCTGTGTAGCCCTGGCTGTCCTGGAACTCAGAGATTCACCTTCCTCTCCCTCCTGAGTGCTCAGATTAAAGGTGTGTGCCACCATGCCTGGCTTGTGACTATACATTTTTAAGCTTGGGTATTACTCTGGACTGTGGTTTTACAACCTCTTGTTTCTGCAAGTTCATAAAGGCAGAGACCACTGTATCGCTGAAAATTCCCAATGAACTCATGTCCACCCCAAACCCCTAGCTGTAGACGAAAGTTTTGTCTGGGTCCCGCCAGGCCCCATGCGGTCCCACAGCCACTTATAAATTAATAACTCAAAAGCTTATATTAATTACAACTGCTTGGCCATTAGCTCAGGCATATTACTGACTAGCTCTTNNACTTAAATTCAGCCCATNTCTATTAATCTATGTTTTGCCACGTATTCTGTGGCTTTACCGGTCTACAGGCATGTTGCTCCTTCCGTGGCGGCTGGCGTCTCCTGACTCAGCCTTCCTCTTCCCAGAATTCTCCTTGTTTGTTTCTCCCGCCTATACTTCCTGCCTGGCCTGGCCAATCAGCATTTTATTTATTAATTAGAGCAACACATATTCACAGCATACAGAACAATATCTCCATCACCTAGCTCTACCCCAAGGAAACCAAATCTTGTTAGTAGTGCTTAAGATGTGATTAGGTCTTCACTAGGACAGAGTGTCTGCATCCTGGGAAATCAGAGGTACAGTGGTACAAGACAGAGGTCTTGCTTTCAGAATCCTGAAGCATGATGTTACTAGAAGGAACACCAGGTCATCCCTTTCAATCAAAGCTCTGCCCACCTGCCTTGATTCCTGAGTTTTGAGCCTATGAGCTCCTTACAGTCCTAGCTATGCTAATAACTGATTCCCAAGTAGTGAGGAGCTGATGTCTGTAGCTCTTATCCTAAGAGGGGCAGGTAAGGGTGCTTTGACTGTATCACTGCTTCCCTGAAAGGCTGCCCCACCCTTTCCATTAAAGTCCTACCCTCCCTGCCTTGGTCCTGCCCTCCCAGTTATTCCCCTCTTAGCCCAACCCACCCTTACCAGTACCTCCTCCCTGCACACTCTTCTGTCTTACAGATCTCCCTGTCAGCTCTCCAACATGACACTGCAGTGTCTCATGCTCCTGGCTAGCCTCCTAATGGGAGGCATGAGCAAGTCCACAGAAAGCAAGGTGGGTAATCCTGTGCCCAGTGGCAAGAAGTTGAAGCCTCCTCAGAGGCAAGGGATCCTCACCCCATAAAAATTTCAGTCTTTGAACGTAAGGTTCACTGATGTTAGCCTAACCCTGGTAGAATCCTCTTGGAGTCTACTGGTAGTGTTGGAAATGCCTGAACTCTGCCTATCACCTATTTTGTTCTGCTTTCNAGAAGTTTCTCTGCCAGACCTACTTATTGCTATAACTGACCTAGAATCTCTGCAGAACCACCCTCCAGAACTGCCTGTAACCCAGAGCTACCTGCTCAGTTGTTGCTTACTTAGGAGAACTAATGACTGGTAGGCACACATGGTCAGGCATCCTGGCTCCCACCAGAAGTAGTTGGAACAAAGCCAGTGACACTCCAGGGGCCTGAGCTTTGGTATCTGGAATTGGGGTGCCATTATTCTCTCTAAGTCAGGNAGGATGGGAACCTCACTGGTTGNGGGTGATGGTATGGGGGAATCCCTTATGAACTTGGCCAAGGGTAATGAAAGGGATGGCTTATGCACTGGGCCTTAATCCTTCCCAAAGTGGTATGATACTCCCCTGTGTCCCTGTTATCCTTTAGACACTCCTTACTATTAACCAAGCTCAGATCACAAAAAACTCCACAAATTTGTAGTCCTGTCTCACAGGAGACTGAGGCAGTAGAATTGTGAGGATTTTTGTTTTGTTTTGTTTTGTTTTGTTTTTTGGGTTTTTTTTGAGACAAGGTTTCCTCTGTAGCCATGGCTGTTCTGGAACTCATTCTGTAGACCATGCTGGCCTCAAACTCACAGAGATCTGCCTGCCTCTGCCTCCCAAGTGCTGGGATTAAAGGCATGTGCCACCCCTGCCTGGCAGGATTGTGAATTTAAGACCAGTCTGGCCTACATAATGAACACNTTTTTTTTTTTAAGATAGGGTTTCTCTGTCTGTCCTGGAAATTGCTTTGTAGACCAGGCTAGCCTCAAACTCAGAGATCCGGAGTGCTGGGATCTAAAGGCATGCGCTACAACCTGGCAGGAACCCTGTCTTAAAAACAAACATAAACAGGGTCAACAAGATGGCTCACAGGTAAGGGCACATTCTGCCAAGCCTAATGACTCTGAGTTTGATCCTTGGAACCCACAGTTGAAAGACTCCTAAAAGTTGTCCTCTGACCTCCATGTACATGCCCATACTCATATATACACACAATAATAATAAATAAAAAAAGCTGCGTGTCATGGCACATGCTTTTAATCCCAGCACTTGATAGGCAGAGGCAGGTGAATCTCTATGAGTTTGAGGCCACCCTGGCCTACACAATGAGTTCTAGGCCAGCCAAAACTACATAATGAAACCCTGTCTCAAAATAAAGCAAAAATAACAATAAAATTTAGAAATTAAAAATAGAGAAAAGACAAACTTAGTGTAAGTTTTACATTTCTTGAGTGCTTCTATAAAGAAATAAGGGCACCTGTATATTTATGTTAGGGCTTGGGGAAGAGGGATATTTCTAAGGAAGTATGATTGGACAGAGGGTGTGATCTGATGGTCATTAACTAGGGACCTAGCCAGACTGCTATTCAGATTCTTGTCCCTATGGCTTCAGAGACAAGGGCCTACCCTTTCAATACAGGGAGGGCACTGCTCTATGAGGACCTTAGCCTTTCCTTGCAGGTAAAGGGCAGGAGATAGTCAAAGACTTCTTTGAGCTCTGTCCAGTGTCAAAAGTGTTCTATTTTGGGGCAGTTTGTTCTGTGCCACACTATGCCAGGCTGTTTGAGGCCTAGGCCCTGGGCCAATTCATACTTAATTCATTAGGTCTTACCCTTCCTGGCCTTAATGGGTAGCTGGTGTTGGACACACTTACCCAGATTCTAGCCTTATACTTGGTGGCTTATTCAGTCATCAAATATCTGGCTACAGGCTTTGCACAGTCTAGGCTTAGTGGAAGAAGGACCTGTTGGATAGTGATTCATGTGATGTGACAGTAGTGTAGTCCAGGTGCTTGTAGAAATAGCCGCAAAGGGAGATAGCNACAACTCTGTTTGTACCAGTAACTTCCAGGTTTGGTCTCTATGTCTAGGGCTGGAGTTTTTCCTGTGCTTTGCCAATATGAGCTGCAGTAGGAGTAGAGTAGGAATACTCAGTTATTGAAGGAATGTCACTTGACCCTAGAGAGTTTGGTAATGAGAAAGATAAGATCCTGTTATGACCAATGCTGTTCTTGGCCTGAGCTAGGCACTTACCAACCTGTCTCACTGATGTATCTCCTCTAGGCCCAGCAATCTGAGTGTTGTATGGATGTGGTAGACTTCAATGCTACCTGCCCAGGCACAGGCCTATGTGGCCCAGGTAAGCGTCATTGTTGCAAGTAGATAGGAGACTAGTCACCACCCCACCAGCATTCCTAGATGTCTCTTATTCCTCAGTGACAAAACAGCTGAGGGAATGGAGGAACTTGGGGCAGCACAGACTGTGGCATTGTGCAAAGAAGGCCTACCTGGGTTTCCTTCTTTGAACAACCTATCCACACCCTTGTCTGGTCCAGGCAGGCCCCTGTGGGGGACTGTTCTGTAAAGGGTTGAGGCACAGGGAAAAGAAGATTCAGAGGAGGAGGAGGCACAGGGTTAAGAAAGAGACTAAGCCAGGATAGCACTTCCAGGAACTTAACAGCTTTTGGGGTATCCTTTTTTAAAAGATTTATTTATTTTTATTTTATGTGTGAGTGTTTGGCTGTAGGTGTGCATGTGCCCCACACACATACCTGGTACCCTCAGGGGCCAGAAGAGGGTATCAGATCCTCTGGAACTGGAGTTTTAAATGATTGTGAGCCTCGGTGTGGGTGCTGGGAACCAAACCCAGGTCTTCCTTAAGAATAGCAAGTGCACTTAACTGCTGAGTCATCTCTTCAGTACCTCTTGGGGGAATTTTGACCCTAATGACTGGAGGCATTTTTGATCATCACAGCTGGTGCTAAATGAGTTGAGGAGGATGCTTCTAGCATCTGGAGGTGGAGGCCAGGGTGCTGTTCACTAGCCTCAGTGCACAGGATGACTCCATCACAGAGGATAGTCCAGCCCCAATGGCAGCATGCCAAAGGTGAGGTCCCTGTCCCATAAAAGGTTCTAGGAGGCTATGAAGATAGGACTTTCTGGAGGCAGCAAACAGAGGTTAGGGCTGGTGAGAGAAGGCAAATAGGGATATCTAGGAGAGGAAGACCCAAGTGAGATGATGTCAGGGCCACCTACTGTCTTGGCCTGTCCTGAGGCAAGAAGAAATCATTGTGATAAAAAGGTTGTCAGTCTTGAGGCAGGTGACTCTGGGCTGCTGTTTATTTAGACTAGACTGGCCCAGAGCGGTCTCTTGATTTGTCAAGAGGCACCCCTTGGCACTTGTCCTGAGTTCCGTTACACTCAAGGCTACATGAACCCACAGAGACTGCTCAGGAGAGCAGGTACCCCAAAACATTGATCAAGTGCCATGGGAGGAGGACATGGACAAGATGTTGAGGCTGGAAGGGAGGTGAGGATCAAAGATGAATGTAGTGACAAGGGAAGAGGGCATTGTTCTGCAGTGAGCAGAGAAAATCTGAGGATGCTATCTTAGGGTTTCTATTGCTATGAAGGGACACCATGACCATGGCAACTCTTAAAAAGGAAAACATTTAATTGGGGCTGGCTTACAGTTTCAGAGGTTTAGTCCATTATCATCATGGTGGGACATGGCAGCACGCAGCCAGACATAGGGCTGGAGAAGTTTCTGAGAGTTCTACATCTTAATCTGCAGGCAACAGGAAGTGAACTATGGGCCACACTGGGGGTAACTTGAACATAGGAGACCTCAAAGTCCACCTCCACAGTGACACACTTCCTCCAACAAGGTCACAACTACTCCAACAAAACCACACACCTCTTAGTAGTGCCATTTCCTGTGGGAGCCATTTTCTTTCAAACCACTAAAAATGCCAAAGGGCCTTCATCAGCCTTCTAACCTAAAGTTCTGGAAGTTGAACTTTCCTGGATTCTTTCACATTAACAGGAGTGTCTGGAATCTGGCATCTTATGGGGCTACAAACTATCCAGAGATGGCTCAGTGGGTGCAGGCTACTATGCCAAAGTTATGCTAGCCACAGAGGGGCTGGA
Source organism: Neotoma lepida (assembly GCA_001675575.1). Lineage (NCBI taxonomy): Eukaryota > Metazoa > Chordata > Mammalia > Rodentia > Cricetidae > Neotoma > Neotoma lepida. The sequence goes on from LZPO01055298.1 coordinate 43,047, forward strand.
ATAAGGAAAGATGCAAAGTCAGAATCTAAAGTCCAAGGTGGCTCTGGGAACAGGTACAGGGATGGAGATAACCAAGTTTGTGTAAGGAGACATAGGAGCCCCATAGGCCTTCANGGCTACTACATGTCTCTCTGACCATACTCTTTCCCTGCATATAATTTACCAACCCAGCAGAAGCCCATGATAGAGTCAGTTGCGTCTCAACACAGCAAATTATAGTAAAAGGGCTGATTCTGGGGAGAAACACTATGTAGCTCTGGCTGGCCTGGATTTCACTCTGAGAATCTCACTGAGATTCTCACTTGGTGCTAGGTTTTGTACTGAGGACCCCATGTTCCTTGGTCTTGCCTTTAGTAGACAGACATGCCTCTCGTGAGTTCTCCTCATGTCTTGAAATGGTAAGAGAAATAAAATTTGGCTACTGTAGGAGACCTACTCCTCATCTTATGATTCCATGTTTAAGTAGGACTCTTCCACCCAAGTAGAACTGAGCATTTGGACTTTGTTCCTGTATAATTGTTTGCCCATAGCATTGGTAGAGCTGGAATGGGCTGATGTCCCTCTTAGAGCACTTGTCCATTGCTGTTGACACTATCTCTGCCACCACAGAAAGGCTTCTGTCTCACCACAACCCATCTGTTCAGATCAGACATTATAACCTTAATTATTAAGGTCCAGTGACCCATGGTTTAGTTCTACATACTGCCCAATATCCAGCTTTGGCTTCTAGTACCCCATCAACATTTATGGAACATGTATGCTCATCTTCTATGTTGAGGATATTAGAAGTAAAGGTATAAGATGGCCTTCAGGATGCCCTGACCAGAGGGGAAAAAGCTGTCCACAAATCACTAGCTAGTACAGGCTGGGTTACTCTCAGAATGAAGGTGTGGCTTTGGTCAGTGCCAATCTTGGATAGAAATTTGGCTTGATCCTGCTACATAGACCCTGGGAAATGGCACAGGGGCACAAACAAACCCATGTGCACCTGCCCTGATGTAGAGGCCCAAGTGAGGGTACACCACTGTCTGTAGGCAGCTAACTTGTATCCTGGAGGTTCTTGATGGATAAGGCTAGACCTTTGCATAGTACCTATTAATTTTAGTTTCCTGTCCTAAGCACCAGGAGTAGTCTCCTGAGGCATCCAGTAAAAGAAATGACTGCCTTAGTGACAGGCATCCACAGGAATGGATTGGTTGAGAGCTCTATGCTTTCTGTTGAATTTATTTCTTTTTCTGGAATTGGAGCCTATGCCCACAGTTTTCCACATCGCGTTAATGTTCCTGAGTTAAAAATTGCCAATTCATAATACAGAAAAGCTTACAGAAGACAGTGAGATGCCCTTGACTTACTTTGGCTGAAAAATCCTGTCTTCTCCTCGTGCAGGTTGCTACAGGCACTGGAATGCAGATGGGAGTGCTAGCTGTGTCCGGTGCTGGAATGGGACCCTCCCGACATACAATGGCTCCGAGTGCAGACTTCGTATGTCTTTTCCAAGCTATCTACCCCAGTTCCCCCATACTTCACAAGGGTCCTCATGTCCAATTTGGGGAGAAACCAAGGGAACCACTGTACTTGTCCTCTCCAACGGCGGTACCCACCTTGCCCAGGAGTGTTGTCTATCAGTGAGCAGCCTCTTGGATCCCTCCCTGAGTGTTCTGTTCACTGAGGACAGCTGTGGGTGAGAACTGCTCCTTGCTTTCTCATCTCTAAACTGAGATGTCCCTTTAGAACTATATGTGGAGGCCTCAGTAGGGTCCCGGGCATAGCTCAGGCCTCCCCTCAGTTCTGCTCTCCCATAGTCACTGGCCGGGGCATGCAGTTTCCCATGAACAGAAGCACAGGGACACCTGGACAGCCACATTTTGGTAAGTCTTTTATTTCTTAAGTCCAGAACTGTGCCTCTGCTTAGGACCTGGGGCTGGGGCTGGGGCTGGGGCTCATCATCAGAGCTGGTATTGGTACTAGTGCCAATCCTGAGTCACTGAGGGCACAGCAGACATACTCGTGGTAAAGTATTTTTTGCAAAGAGCTGTGGCCAAAGAAAAGGTCTGGAGAGAGTTCAGCATCTCCTGGGGCTGGGGTCAGTTGGCTTGGGTGTGGGTACATGTTGGAATGCCATTGGAGGAAGATACTTCATGGTCTCCAAAGAGCTTCAGTTAATAGCAGCCCTCACTGCTACCCACTTATGCTTAGCCTTTGCCTCATTCCATGTCCACTCTGACCCCCAGGCCCTGGGGATTGCATTGCCCCATCCCAACTTGCTCTTATAGGATGTAGGCTGCTGATGAGACTGCAAACACATGGGCCATACCTCCTGATNTGTTTTCAAGGAAGGGACAGGCCCTATTTACCTGATGTCCATATCTCCAGAGTCTTCAAGCCCACCTTAAATGAAGGCCTGGGGAGTAAAGGGTGGAAGAATATGTGGGGTAGCAGTGTGGTCAGGCAAGCAAGAGAGGGAACTGGGGTGGTGCTGATAGAGAGAATATGCCCAAGTCAGAGGAGCCTCATAGGTTAGGGAGCTGGACTGAACTCCGGTACAAGACTGCCTCTTCTGAGGTGACCTAGTCACTTTAGGGACACATCACCCTGACTCTCATCCTTCAATAGTGCTGGATCTTAGGCTTGGGGTCCTATTCTGAGAGGGCTCAGTCCTTCCCATGGGTCTTAGAACCCATCCCTCCTCTAAACCAGAAATTTCACTTGAAGGTGCTATCAAGGCAGTTGCACAGAACAATGGTGTTTAGGGTAGGGGTAGTATAGACAGGACCTTAGCCACATCTATTGCACAGTGCTAATGAGACGGAGCAAGGTCCATGGAGTCTCAGTAAGAAAGGTACTTCCTGAGGCTGGGCGGTGGTGGTGCACACCTTTAATCCCAGCACTCCTAAGGCAGAGGCAGGTGGATCTCTGCGTTCAAGGCCAGCCTGGTCTACAAAGCAAGTTCCAGAACAGCTAGGACTGTTACACAGAGAAACCCTGTCTCAAAAAACAAACAAACAAAAAAGAACATACTTCCCATAGCTGGCAGTTACACTGTTCTGTCAAACTACTAACCCCTTAGCATGTCCTGACCACAAACAAATGGAGCTGAGCGGGAGGCAACTGCATGTATCAGAAGTGAGGTGCAGCAGAAGTACCTGCTGCCAAGGCTGGAGGCTTTGATTGTCACTCCAAGAGGCTGAGGCCAATCTAATGGAGAGAGGAGCCTGGAATTAGCCTGGGCCAGGAGAGGGTGGACAGTATGATGTCCCTCATCTTGTGGCTAGGTGTGTTGGGCTTGTGGAGGAGCCTGAGTGCAGAGCCCTCGCTCTGACATGTGGCTGGTGCCTAGTAGGGGCTCAGATATGTTTGGGGAATGGTGGGCCCCAGAGGTTAAGCAAGGAGCACTGGACATCTATCCCCCAAGACCCAGGTTCTCCTGGCAGCTGTTGGTTTGCCTGCAGGGGGTCCTCATGTGGCAGCTTCCCTCTTCCTGGGGACACTCTTCATCAGCACAGGCCTCATCCTCTCTGTGGCTGGGTTCTTCTACCTCAAGCGCTCCAGTAAACTTCCTGAGGTTTTCTACAGGAGAGACAGAGGTACTTCCTTCTATGGCTGAGTTTCTGCCTGCCTAGCCTCAGGGGTACTGTCCAGAGCCTGTCCCCACTCAGGGCATAGGTGGTCCTTAGTGGGTACAGAGCAGGCACAGGGACTCCACTGTGTCCAGACTCCACTGTGCCCACACTCACCAATACAGAGTGTCTTTGGATGCTCTGGTAGCTGAGAATGTGAGGCTGGGCCCTGCTGCTTAGAGTTCCCAAGGTAAGAAATATGGCTGAGCAGCAGTCCAGGCTCCAGGTGCTCAGGGCACTTAGATCTGAGGCAGCTGCTGGGCATCAGAATGACATGTTGTTTTCTTCCCTAGCCCCTGTCCTGCAGCCTGGTGAAANAGTAAGTAACCTACTCAACTAGGCTGAGCAACCTGGGCTGTTTTGTACCTGTGCCAGGCCATCAAAGTCTCACTTTGCCTTTCTCTTTTCAAGGCTGCGATGGTCCCCCTGCCACAGTCTTCAGGTACAGGCTGCAGCATGTTATGGGAGTTGGGTGGAAGGGCCTTACTGTGGACCAGTCTTCAAAGCCTATTCTATGGTTTTATCCCCATATATAAAGGTCCCTCTCTGGGGCCTGACCTGCCTTCACACATTCTAAGTAACCTGTTCCATAAGGCAGGGACAAGGACAGGTGCTCAGCAGGCATTACTTCTCGTCTTCCCATCAACCTACATGGTTTCCATGCTGTCTCCCTTCCTCAGCATAGGGCCAGACTCCCTGCTTCTGTAGTCATGTCTAAGTCTAGCTCTGCTTGAGAGCTGCAAGGAACGTGTCAGTTTTTGAGCCTTTCCCTGCCAGGCGTATTTGAGCAGTTGTAACCCACTGTATAGAAGAGGCCGTGAACACAGAGAGGTTGACTGGCCTGTATTTACACAGCTATAAGCCCCAGAGCAGATTTACTTAACTTCTTTCTCCATCTCATTGTCTTCACTGTGCAGAGGTCTAGAATGGAGAATCATTCAGTGACAGTGTTTCTCTCTTTTGAAGATAAAGTAGTTCCTTGATGAAGCCAGACCTACCTTGTTCCAATTAATATCTGTCTCAAGTTCTCCAAAACAGCCTTGTCCCTGAGTACCTTACAGGTGTTGTCAGTGACCTATACCACCATGCAGCAATACACACACTAGCCACTTCAAGAAGAGCATCGCCCTTTGATAGTTCTTAGAGCCCAAAGTTAGAAATCAAGATGTTGGGATGAGAGACATGCATTCCAATGCCTGGTGGATGGGGAATCCCTCAGGTCTCTTCCAGCTCCTAGTGTCTCATACCTCTTGTGGCTTTGTGGCCACATCATCCATGTCCCTCTTTCCCTCTGAAGAGAAAATAGTCATTGGATTCAGAGCCCACCTGGTTAATCTAGGATCTCACCTATCCTAATAGAATCATATCTGCACAGACCATTTTTCAAATTAGGGTTATGTTCATAAGCTTCAAAATTCAGGTGTGATCCTGTCTTTCCTCTAAAGACATCCAACTCCCTGTAGAGCTTAATGCAGGGATAGTATATGCTTCTGTCTTAAGGAAGAGCTGGGCTCTGATCCAGGCCCAGGCACTAGGGTGTGGGGTCTGGGGTTCTGATAGGAAACAGCTGAGCTCATGGGCACCTCCATCAGAAGAAACTGCCTTTGCACAAGTGGAGCCTAATGAGCATCACTTCCTTGTTAGAATAAACACCATACATGGACTTTGTGCCCTGTGACTGTTCACTATGCTCCTGAGAGCCTACGGTGCTATCAAAGACCTGAACTTTGCCTATTTCTGACTCAGCTTTATCTCTAACCCCATTTCAGTGAGGAAGCCAAGATACATCAGGCGTGAGCAGCACCCAGACAAGAATAGGGATCCTTCTGCCTTCTCCACAGTGGAGGCCCACATCAGCAACGTCTGACCTGGAAGTCAGCTGAGACTTCACAGCACAATATTGGAGACCCAAGGCTCCCCTCCCAACACACAAAGGGTCTGGGGCTTAAGATAGGCCAGAATTGGCTCCCATAACAGATACATACAAATGCTAGGGGGAGCTAACCTCCATGCCATGAGATCTTCTGTCCCACCCTTACTGTGTGGTTCAACAGAAGTAACCATCTGTTTGTGAGACCTGAGGACTCAAGAGCAAGTCATATGGAGTCTGGGCCCCTCAGGAGTCACAACAAAGTTCCAGCTTCTGTAACAGCTACAACACAGGNCTGATCCAAATGGTCAAAACTTCTGGAGGCCACCCAGTGGAACCCATGTTAGATAGGACTCTCTCCATTACCACCAAGCTAAGAAGAATGAAATCAAAGCCCAGACAGTGNAGAAAACAACCTGGAAACTGGTACCAGAGATAGGTTGCTCCAGCATTGGCCTGCTAATTTATCTACTGACCTCCAAGGCACACATTTCTGAAAGTTGCAGAATTGAGTGTCCTGGATTTCCTGATTCCAGAGACCAGCAGAACCTAGTCTCCCAGGGACTCCCAGCCAGCTACCTTTCAGGCTGAGTACTCAAAGTAAAATGTTTACCCATGAGGCCTCCATATTTGAATACTTGTAGGTCACTTGTGTCATTGGGCTTGTAAGAGCATGCTGGTCAGTGGTCCTGTCTTTGCTGTTCCAAGCCTCCAGAAGCAGTGCCTGTGAGCTGCTAATGTGGCTGGTGGCATTGGCCAGTAGNTCCTGTGGAAGAAGGTGCCCTGTTAACCCATGCCACCCTCCCTCTATGGACCAAGGGTATCTAGCATCTTCTTCAACATCTGGCCCACATCTGATCTTACCAACAGTGTTATGAGCTTGCTTTCCCAGACTGGAACCAGTGGCTAAGATAGCAGCAGTGATTTAAAGTTGGACCAATTAAACTAGACTAGATCTTCTCTCTTCTATCCTTACTATCCCAAGGGTCATCTATTCAATGTGTGTGGGCCAGCTGCCCCATTGCCATGTTGTCTGGTGGGACTGACAGTACAGCACAGTCCATCCCCACATGTGGCCTTGGCCTGTTCCACATGTAACCTTTCCAGTTTTGGGACATTGTCTTGTATGAGGTGACTACCCATCTCCTTAGGACTTGAGTTAGAAGATGCCAATCAAGTGTGGCATAGTTTTTCAGATAAAACTACAGATATAACTGAGTGTGGTGACACACCTTTAATCCCAGCACTTGGGAGGCAGAGGCAGGTGGATCGCCAGCCTGGTCTGGTCTGCAGAGTGAGTTCCAGGATAGTCGGGAAC